>JAXGGA010011132.1:0-43706 GCA_038373865.1 Uloborus plumipes
ATCCGTCCGTGAAAATCCCAGTGTGCAGTGTTAAAATATTCGGTTCTTCCAAACTAATATTCGGAGTAGCGCACTGTATTAAAGGATGTTCTGTCCATTTTTGGCTTGCTGCTTCAAAGTCATTGGATGAATTGACATTATTAAGGGATACTTCTGCTGTAGTTTTCCTTATGAAGACATTTCCTAAAGATGATTTTAGATTAACTGTAAGAGCAATGGGGGGAATTCCCGCAAGGACATGTAAGGTGGTATGAGCTGATGTTTTATATGCTCCCAAAACAGCAAGAAGGAAATGGCGTTGAATGGTAGCTAATTTCTTTAGGTCTTTCTGCTTTAAAAATGGGCCCCATACTGCAGCTGCGTAAAGAATTGAAGGTTCTATCACTGTTTGATATAATAATCTGCGTAGTTGGATATTAGCTCCCCAAGAATTACCAGAGATGCATTGCAGCTTACTAAGAAGATGAATAGATTTCTTATGAATTTTTTCCAAATGTGCTGTACAGTTAAGATTTTTGTTCAGCCTGACTCCAAGATAATCTATTTCTTTGTATCTTTTAATAAAATTGTCACCAAACCTTAAGATTGGCTGTCGAACATAATTTTTGGGTTTGGAAAGAAAAAGGGCTTTGGTTTTTTCAGAACAGGCTTGTAATTTATTTTCTTGGAGCCAATTTTGCAGTACTCTAAGTGCTTCATTGGCTGAGGACTCAAGTGCATTCCGAGTTGAGGCAACGCGCACACATAATCTTAAATGCACACACATTCGCAAACACAAATACACTGGCACCACACAGACACATTAACACACAGAAACACGCTTGCACACACGCACGGGCAAAAACAATAACACTCAGATATGCACACACTTACACATATACGAACACGCACGAACAATCATGCTTTATTTTTCGCAAAAAGAGTTATTTATTTTAATCGAATCTCATTTTGATTTACACGTTTAGGGTAATTTTTATCATAATTTTCGTAAATTATTAAGGAGCACATTATGTCATTTACTTTTTCCAAGCTTAACAGTTTTCAAACGTAAGTATTTTCTACAGATTTAACATAACTTATCTATATTTAAGTTTAAAGACTATTTTTTTTTTCCATTCATAATCATTTTAAGCACATTTTTTAAAAATGCTTTCTACTACTGCGTTTTACATTTTCAAAGGATTATTATTATTTCTTAGTAATTTAGTTACTTTTTCCATAATTATATACATTATAATTTCCCCTTTCAATGCAATATTTTTTCTTTTACTGTATTCTCAAGCATTTAGATATTTTCATCGTACAATAGGACAAAGGAAATATTTAATACAATTTATTTACGCAATTTTATGCCACTCATTTAACGTGTTATTTTTCGTTTACGCGTATTTCAACCTTTTGTACAATCTCATTTAAAATTTTATCAAAGCATCCATTATAGCCCTGACGTTTTCTTAGAACATTTTCAAATTTCATTCCCGTATACATAATTATGAAACGAAGATTTTTGAAATAAATACGAATACAACCATGTATGTATTGGACTTGCAAGATATTCAACAAATATTTTCATATACAAACCCTTAATCAACCACCCTTACATATTCGAAGAATTATTTCTTCACTTAGGGCTTTTCAATCATCAAAGTTTGTTCGATTTTGCATCACTGCAACAGTTGATATTAAAAAATATATACCGATATATGCTATAAATGGACGTAGAAAAAAAACTCTGCAATTGTTTTCACATATGGCTATGTTCAATGTCTTAACAAGAGTTTTAATCATTCAAAAATATTTTATTTTCAGGAACTTAAGACTGTTTAGATATACACACATATACACATCAGCGCTGCAAAGAATACAGTCTGCAACTTTAATATTTAACACATCATTGAAATTAATTTAACAGTCAATGTCGTTATAAATCCCTTTTTGTGAAAATGATTTTAAGACTTAGAAAAAAGTTCAGCAAGTAGCTTTATACTTGCATCATGTAATGTTGGGCATTTAGCCGGCAAAAATGGTATTTTTGCCGAGACAGTGGCAAAAACTTGGAAAATTGACTGGGTTTCAAAAAAAAACATACCAAAAAATATCGTAATTTTGTACATAATACAATTGAGACTAAAAGAAGAATATTTATTTCATTAATCGTTAACTTGATAATTTACTTTTTTTTTTGATAATTCTTGAATAAAGCTCTCAAATAGATTGGGAATAATGTTAGTTTTTCTTTCAATCTTTTTTTCTGTTGTGAAAACATGGAAAAGGAAGATACATCTCAGTGTAGAAAATTCAATTGGATTTGATGAGAGTCGACCATTTTATGAAATTATTTTCAGTTTATTAACATTAGTTAAAGTTTAATTTGAGAATAACAGTTTAATTAGAGCAATATACCGACTCGTATTAAAAACTATTATGATCATATTGAACTAATTTTTCGTAGTACATACTATTTATAGTTTGTTTCTATTCAAATTTCTATTGTTCTGATAGCATAGCAAATTCGGCATTACTTCTCTGTTGAAAATTAACAGAAATATTAGAATTGTTTTTTAGTTAACCACTAATTCAGCCAGAATCCACTTCTTAGGAGAGTCATAAAAGTCCTCACATGTTTATAAAACACTGTATTACTATTGGTAATATGTGTCAAACCAAAGAGTTCTGGGAAGTTAACCCAATCCTCCTTCTCTATGCTCCTGGTTATGAGTGCTGCTCAATTGACAAATCATAGCCTTTAAATTAAAGCCAAAAAAGTTATTTTATCGTCATTTACTTTCTTCTACATTCATATTTGGAGTATTCATCCAAAAAGCATTTTGCTAAGAGTGCACAAACCACAAACTTAAAATTTAGATTCCTGCTTCAAAGATGCATTGAAAAATTAAAAAATACTTTAAAGTAAAAATTAGTAAAAATTCAGTAACTTCCCAAAAAATAAAGCGAGCTATTTTCGCCAATTTGGTCAAAGGTGGCAAAAACGTATTTTTACCGGGACGGTTTTTACTGGTTTTTTCCACCTTCGGCAAAAATGTGCCATTCCTAGTATCATGTAACCATAAATACGAGTTTTCACACATTACGGCTTAGGTACAGCTATTGTTTTATTCAATCATCTCAGCTGTTATACTTGCTTACAATACCGATTAACTAACACTACAGAATTGTATAGACATTCAGGAAGATTTCCAGTTAACATACTGAGCGGAAGCAGCCACTATTTTTCGTCCTTGAAATATAAACTTTCGGTCGTTAAACAAGTTTGAGTAAAAATTTTGTAAAGATTAAAAGGAACTAATTTTAAAGAAAACCTAAAACAATTGTGAAAATTAAAAAACGAAGAAGAATTGAAAAGGAACACTCATTGAATAATTCGCAGTTTCATGCAACACTTACGAGAAAATCTGACAAACCTTCTCTAAATTGAGAAAAACAACATCAGTCAAATGGTGAAGTAAAAAATTCTTAGAGTTTTAATAACTTCTAATCGCAATTTCAAATGCAAAAATACACGCATTATTACATGATCGCATTCTTTGAATGACAGAAAATAAATCTAAACAGAAAAAAATATTAACTTAACAATTTTCAGGACGGAAAAAAAACTTTTTGCAAACTTCAAAGACGAAAAACTTGCCAATTTCGGGACACAAAAACTAGTAAACTTGAAATTCTTGAAAATTTTAAAACATTAGAAACTTTGAAAATAGAAAACTTAGAGCGTAAAAATATTTTTTGAAAACTTAAAATAGAAAAGCTTTCAAATTTTCGAAAACAGAAAAGAAAAATTGCGAACTTGAAAATGTTTCAACAGAAAAGGGCTAGGAAAATAACAACAAAAAAGAAAGAAATGTGCATAACTTTGTAATAAAAAAACTTGAAAACTACTCACTTACAGACAAACATATTCCCCATAAACTTTGAAAATCAGAATAAACTTTTACAAAAACCTTCAGCTGCGAAGCAGAAAAAGTACCGATTTGGTAATTTCAAAACAGAAAAAAAAAACTTGTAAACCTGGAAGAAGGAAAAATTTAACAAATTGGGGAAAAAAAAACGAAATAGGAAAGCTGAAATTTTAAAACAAAACAACTTACTACATTCGGGAAAAAAAATCCGAAATTTCGAAATTTTTTGAAAGAAAAAAAACTTAAAAAGCAATAAAAGCGGAAAAAAAAGAGTTCTAAAACAAAGATAACTTTGCATATTAATGTTATATTTTGAATTATATCAAGACATAAAAGTTCCTAAGAAGAAAAAAAATCTATATAAATGTGTATGTGTGCAAAAAAGAGTGAATTCTATTTTTAAAAATTATTGTGGTCCTGAAAAGGACTTTTATTTTTTAAATTTAAGATCATGATCTCAAGACCATGATCTCAGAGTGCCATATCCTGAGGGATGGACACTGTTCAGGTCATCTGGAAGCCTATGAAGCCAATCGCTGATGCTTAGGCCATTTATACTTCGACATGTCCCGGGCAGTGGCGGCTCGTCCATAGGCGCTGCTGCGCTGCAGCACCCCCAGTAGTTTTTCCAAAAAATACGCTTTTAAGTTAATTTTTCATTCATATTTTTATTTTATTCTGATCCTGAGCGAATATAAATCATACAAAATCCATAGTTGGTCATCAAAGGAGATTTCGTTACGCACACACACGCACGCCATTAAATTATCAGTGAAGCCAACCTTACGGCCTCAACTAAAGTGCGAAAAGAAATTCGCATACTTTTCGTAATGCGCTGCACAGCTCCTTTGAGCTCGCTGAAAAGCTTTCTACGCATGCTCAGCGTGACGTGTGGTCAATCGGAGGTAGGATTTTTTCAACGGCGCTGTGGGCTGCAACCGGTGCAGCTCCCTGTGATGCTTTAGTGACCGATACTCGCATACGAATGCGAATATTTTCTTTTCGCTGATTGATTATTTGCTGCTTCAAACTTAATATTTTTCAACTTTAGTAGTGTATGAAACGATGAGTGTTGAGCATAGCTAAGGTTGCTAACTTATCATCTGATATGTTTAGAGTGAATGTATTTGTTAAATTTTCTCTGGTACGAGAACTTTCTAATCGTCGAAGCATCACAGGGAGCTGCACCGGTTGCAGCCCACAGCGCCGTTGAAAAAATCCTACCTCCGATTGACCACACGTCACGCTGAGCATGCGTAGAAAGCTTTTCAGCGAGCTCAAAGGAGCTGTGCAGCGCATTACGAAAAGTATGCGAATTTCTTTTCGCACTTTAGTTGAGGCCGTAAGGTTGGCTTCACTGATAATTTAATGGCGTGCGTGTGTGTGCGTAACGAAATCTCCTTTGATGACCAACTATGGATTTTGTATGATTTATATTCGCTCAGGATCAGAATAAAATAAAAATATGAATGAAAAATTAACTTAAAAGCGTATTTTTTGGAAAAACTACTGGGGGTGCTGCAGCGCAGCAGCGCCTATGGACGAGCCGCCACTGCCCGGGACATGTCGAAGTATAAATGGTCTAAGCATCGGCGAAAAAACGGCTCGTAGGCTTCCAGATGACCTGAACAGTGTCCATCCCTAAGGATATGGCACTCTGAGATCATGGTCTTGAGATCATGATCTTAAATTTAAAAAATAAAGGTCCTTTTCAGGACCACAATAATTTTTAAAAATATAATTTACTCTTTTTTGCACACATACACATTTATATAGATTTTTTTTCTTCTTAGGAACTATTATGTCTTGATATAATTCAAAATATAACATTAATATGCAAAGTTATCTTTGTTTTAGAGACTCTTTTTTTCCCGCTTTTTAAGTTTTTTTTTTCTTTCAAAAAATTTCGAAATTTCGGAGTTTTTTTTTCCCGAATGTAGTAAGTTGTTTTGTTTTAAAATTTCAGCTTTCCTATTTCGTTTTTTTCCCCCAATTTGTTAAATTTTTCCTTCTTCCAGGTATACAAGTTTTTTTTCTGTTTTGAAATTACCAAATCGGTACTTTTTTCTTTCTCGCAGCAAAAGTTTTTTGTGAAAGTTTATTCTGAATTTTAAAGTTTATGGGGGAATATGTTTGTCTGTAAGTAGTAGTTTTCAAGTTTTTTTATTACAAAGTTATGCACATTTCTTTCTTTTTTGTAGTTATTTTCCTAGCCCTTTTCTGTTGAAACATTTTCAAGTTCGCAATTTTTCTTTTCTTTTTTCGAAAATTTGAAAGCTTTTCTATTTTAAGTTTTCAAAAAATATTTTTACGCTCTAAGTTTTCTATTTTCAAAGTTTCTAATGTTTTAAAATTTTCAAGAATTTCAAGTTTACTAGTTTTTGTGTCCCGAAATTGGCAAGTTTTTGGTCTTTGAAGTTTGCAATAAGTTTTTTTTTTTTCCGTCCTGAAAATTGTTAAGTTAATATTTTTTTCTGTTTAGATTTATTTTCTGTCATTTATTTTCTGTCATTCAAAGAATGCGATCATGTAATAATGCGTGTATTTTTGCATTTGAAATTGCGATTAGAAGTTATTGAAACTCTAAGAATTTTTTACTTCACCCATTTGACTGATGTTGTTTTTCTCAATTTAAAGAAGGTTTGTCAGATTTTCTCGTAAAAGTGTTGCGTGAAACTGCGAATTATTCAATGAGTGTTCCTTTTCAATTCTTCTTCGTTTTTTAATTTTCACAATTGTTTTAGGTTTTCTTTAAAATTAGTTTCTTTTAATCTTTACAAAATTTTTACTCAAACTTGTTTAACGACCGAAAGTTTATATTTCAAGGACGAAAAATAGTGGCTGCTTCCGCTCAGTATGTTAACTGGAAATCTTCCTGAATGTCTATACAATTCTGTAGTGTTAGTTAATCGGTATTGTAAGCAAGTATAACAGCTGAGATAATTGAATAAAACAATAGCTGTACCTAAGCCGTAATGTGTGAAAACTCGTGTTTATGGTTACATGATACTAGGGATGGCACATTTGTGCCGAAGGTGGAAAAAAACCAGTAAAAACCGTCCCGGTAAAAATACGTTTTTGCCACCTTTTTTGACAAAGTGGCGAAAATAGCTCGCTTTATTTTTGGGAAGTTACTGAATTTTTACTAATTTTTACTTTAAAGTATTTTTTAATTTTTCAATGCATCTTTGAAGCAGGAATCTAAATTTTAAGTTTGTGGTTTGTGCACTCTTAGCAAAATGCTTTTTGGATGAATACTCCAAATATGAATGTAGAAGAAAGGGGGAGAGTAAATGACGATAAAATAACTTTTTTGGCTTTAATTTAAAGGCTATGATTTGACTATTGAGCAGCACTCATAACCAGGAGCATAGAGAAGGATAATTGGGTTAACTTCCCAGAACTCTTTGGTTTGACACATATTACCAATAGTAATAGTGTTTTATAAACATGTGAAGACTTTTATGACTCTCTTAAGTAGGAAGGGGATTCTGGCTGTATTAGTGGTTAACTAAAAAACAATTCTAATATTTCTGTTAATTTTCAACAGAGAAGTAATGCCGAATTTGCTATGCTATCAGAACAATAGAAATTTGAATAGAAACAAACTGTAAATAGTATGTACTACGAAAAATTAGTTCAATATGATCATAATAGTTTTTAATACGAGTCGGTATATTGCTCTAATTAAACTGTTATTCTCAAATTAAACTTTAACTAATGTTAATAAACTGAAAATAATTTCATAAAATGGTCGACTCTCATCAAATCCAATTGAATTTTCTACACTGAGATGTATCTTCCTTTTCCATGTTTTCACAACAGAAAAAAAAGATTGAAAGAAAAATTAACATTATTCCCAATCTATTTGAGAGCTTTATTCAAGAATTATCAAAAAAAAAAAAAAAAAGTAAATTATTAAGTTAACGATTAATGAAATAAATATTCTTATTTTAGTCTCAACTGTATTATGTACAAAATTACGTTATTTTTGGTATGTTTTTTTTTTTTTTTTGAAACCCAGTCAATTTTCCAAGTTTTTGCCACTGTCTCGGCAAAAATACCATTTTTGCCGGCTAAATGCCCAACATTACATGATGCAAGTATAAAGTTACTTGCTGAACTTTTTTCTAAGTCTTAAAATCATTTTCACAAAAAGGGGATTTATAACGATATTGACTATTAAATTAATTTCAATAATGTGTTAAATATTAAAGTTGCAGACTGTATTCTTTGCAGCTTTGATGTGTATATGTGTGTATATCTAAATAGTCTTAAGTTCCTGAAAATAAAATATTTTTGAAATGATTAAAACTCTTGTTAAGACATTGAACATAGCCATATTTGAAAAACAATTGCAGAGTTTTTTTTTCTACGTCCATTAATAGTATATATCGGTATATATTTTTTAATATCAACTGTTGCAGTGATGCAAAATCGAACAAACTTTGATTATTGAAAAGCCCTAAGTGAAGAAATAATTCTTCGAATATGTAATGTGGTTGATTAAGGGTTTGTATATGAAAATATTTGTTGAATATCTTGCAAGTCCAATACATACATGGTTGTATTCGTATTTATTTTAAAAATCTTCGTTTCATAAATATGTATACGGGAATGAAGTTTGAAAATGTTCTAAGAAAAACGTCAGGGCTATAATGGATGCTTTGATAAAATTTTAAATGAGATTGTACAAAAGGTTGAAATACGCGTAAACGAAAAATAACACGTTAAATGAGTGGCATAAAATTGCGTAAATAAATTGTATTAAATATTTCATTTGTCCTATTGTACGATGAAAATATCTAAATGCTTGAGAATACAGTAAAAGGAAAAATATTGCATTGAAAGGGGGAAATTATAATGTATATAATTATGGAAAAAGTAACTAAGTTACTAAGAAATAATAATAATCCTTTGAAAATGTAAAACGCAGTAGTAAAAAGCATTTTTAAAAAATGTGCTTAAAATGATTATGAATGGAAAAAAATAGTCTTAAAACTTAAATATAGATAAGTTATGTTAAATCTGTAGAAAATACTTACGTTTGAAAACTGTTAAGCTTGGAAAAAGTAAATGACATAATGTGCTCCTTAATAATTTACGAAAATTATGATAAAAATTACCCTAAACGTGTAAATCAAAATGGGATTCGATTAAAATAAATAACTCTTTTTGTGAAAAATAAAGCATGATTGTTCGTGCGTGTTCGTATATGTGTAAGTGTGTGCATATCTGAGTGTTTATGTTTTTGCCCGTGCGTGTGTGCCAGCGTGTTTCTGTGTGTCAATGTGTCTGTGTGGTGCTAGTGTATTTGTGTTTGCGAATGTGTGTGCATTTAAGATTATGTGTGCGTGTGCAAACATTTTATAAGGAATATTTATGTTTTAGGGAGGGATGACTCTTTTCTTAAGGGGTTGAAACGTACTTTAAGTTCAAGTTTGAGAAATCTATAGCAAGCACTGAATCAACGAATCTGGTTAACGAGTAGAATCCATTTAAACAACTGTGTTTATATATGTTGCAAGATACACAGCATTGTCTTGAAAGAACATCCAAAAATTTTTATGAATTGTGTTTTAGTACAACGATATGCCTTCTTACTATTAGTATAATATATTATGCTTCCTGCAAGCCGTCGTGACAGTAATGAATAAAAACATCCCCCCTAAATTAATTTGAATCGTAAACTTCGTTATTCTCTCTGTGAATATCTGACACAATAAGTGAAAAATATAAATGCAATAAAAACACCTTAAAAATATTGATTACACTATTCCGTTTTGTTATTATGCACATAGGGGAATGTGGGCCAAAGTGAAATAGTTAAGTTAACACATTTGATTCAAAATGATCGAGCTGGAAATTTGTTCTGAAAATCAGTGTACATAAAGAAGGAACTGTGTATTTTTGTAATACAACTGTCGTTGAAATGTTATTTTTCATTTTCGGCAGTTATTTTGCATCTTGAGAAAAAGGTGAAAATTTTTCACCCCAAAAAAACCACGGGTCAAAGTGAAAAATACAATATTTTTGCAATGACGTATTTTCTATTAGACGAGTTAAAGTACTTTTTATCGAATAAATACGTAAATAAACAAATAAATGAATTATTAATGAAAAAAATAAATGAATACACAAATGAATGATCTAATATACGAGGAAAAGAAATGAGTAAATGGAATGAATAACAAAATAAAATGAATTAATTAATAAAAAAGAATGTGAATAAATTAATAAAAGAAGAAACACGTACGTGATTTAGTAAATGAATGCATGGGCAAACGAAATAAAATATTTCACTTTGCCCTCTCGTGCACTTGACTAATTCCATTGAACATTTCAAATCAAAACATGCTTAATATAAACAAAATAAGGACTGCAGTGAACATCAGTAGATAGCAATTTATAGTCAAAATCATAACTGCAAAAATTTTATTATTTTATAATAACAAGAAATATTTTTGAAAAACAACGAATATTACAACAAATGTATAACATTTTGAAAATCAATTTTATAAATTTTTTCGTTGATGTTTGGAGCTGTATTTTATAAACCTGCTTCATTATTCATTCACAATGTTCCTCCAAAACATGTAAGAACAAGTCCCTCAACACCCTATTTCAATAAAACGTTATCTTAGAGAGTCACATTCAACTGTTTCATAAGTACAGAAAGCTCACCAAGTCGCCGTAGCATGTTTGGTAAAGCGCGCCAATCATCTAGGTTCCTTTTTGTAACTCTAAGATTGCAAGTTCGAATCCCACCAAACATTATTTTATTCAAATAAATAAACTTCCATCTGGGAATAAATCGTCATCCACTAGATGGCGCCACTATTTTTTTCTATCAAGCAGCTTTCTTCACTTTAATAAAATTTATGCAGTTTATTCCAACGCCGTTTCTTCAACTAAAACGGTAAAACCGAATAAATCTTAAGCGTTTTTCTACTCTCAGATAGATGGCGCCACTATTTTTTATTTTAGCAAACTCACACTTTTATGATTCCACAGCTCTCAAAATAATGCTCACGGTGACCAATAGATGACGTCACGAGGTATAAGTTATCTTTTTAATGCTTCATTATCCATCCGAAGTAACTGCCTAGTCCGATCTAGTAGTTATAGACTTGGGCTACGAAGCGAAAGGTCCCGGGTTCAAACCCCAGGCATGGGAACAGCATTTTAGAATATTACCTTCGCAAATATTATTTCAGTAAGAATAAATAAAATAAAGAAATTAAATGAATAATTAAGTAAGTCAAGATCAGACATGAATTAACGCGTGATGGCGGAGGAATCACGTGATCATCCAAGATGGCGGCTCAATCAATTAAATACTCAATTAAAAATAAGAAATCCAAGATGGCGGACGGCATCGGAACCCTCGTGCAAGGTTATAAGAAATTACGTGACGTCATTGATGACGTCATCCAAAAATACACCCTGCAAGATCACGTGACCATCCAAGATGGCGGCGAAGCGACCACGCCCCCTTCTGGACTGTTGAGTTGTTTGCCTCCTTCTGCCGCCGCATATAGTGGGAGGTATACTACTCACGTCTGACTATTTTCAATATGTATGTTGCTAAAAATGAGTAAACGGCTCTTTTAATTCATTTTTCCGCCATATATAAAGTTAAATAATAGACATATGAGCAAAAAGAATCTCCAGTTAGTTCATTTAATAAGATATAATTTCCAGTTGATTACTATAGACTTTGGAACCTTTCAAATCCCTTGAGCTACGTTTTCCCATGAAACTTCACCAGAATACCCACACCTCCCAGTCTCTCTTCAACTATTTTAGCTCCACTAAATCCTCATAATCATCTGTGACTTGAGCTCTGTATTTCTTCAATACTCTGCTTAGAAAAATTTCTACAAATTCGCTCATTAAGGAAATGGTATTGATTGTACCGGGCACCTAATTGCTTCAACTACAAGTGTTCGTTTCAGTAAAAATTTTTAAAATACTCACACATTAAGATTTTTTCTGCATAAATCATTTGCCCTCGTCCTCCCTTTAATGAGATATAAATTTTAAAGGCTTAAATTTAAGTGACGCTCCAAATTTAAAGGCTTCTGGGGAAATAGAAGGTAGACTATTTCCCCATCTGCATGTGATAGGACAGCTATCAGCAAAGCATGCGAAAAGATGTCTCCCATCATAACCTGGAACTCGCTAAATTTAGTAACTTTATTACAATTTCGGCAGACTTTAGGACTTTATAATTCGAAAACGAGGAGGTGAGGGCAAATAATTTATAAATCCAGCAAAATGTTTTACTACAATGTTTCAAATGCAAATAACTTAATTTTTTTTCATTATTTCACTTTTGTATGGTTTCCTGGTGAACATCAAATGACCCCTGAGCCAAATTTGTCTAAGAACTAACGTAAACGGTATTTATAGTAGGAAAGCTCTTTTATAGGAGCTTTTCCACGCTATAAGAGATGAATACCCCCAAAGTAACTTTCAGATGCATCAGTGGATTTATGTACCAAATTTGGCAAAGATCCGACGTGAACTGTGAATTTAGACCTAAAACATGTAATACCCGTAACCAACATAGCACAAAAATAAAAAGGTTTTTTGAAAAAATTATTAGTGCATGTTTTTAGAATAAATGAGTACACTAACAAACCTAAATGGCAAATTTCTACCTCAAATAGTTATTGTTACAGAATAAAATACTTGTTTTCGGTTACGGTCGTTACAAAGCTTCTAGATAATTTTTGCCTACCTGTAATTAAAAATTAATACAACCTACAAAGAAATTGATTGCTAGAAAATGTCAAAGGGGGTGCTTACTAAAGCACTATAATTCGTTATCTTCCAAATTGAACCCGGTGTGGCCAGGGTCTAGGCTGGAAACTTGATAATTTTTAACCGAAAAAATGGATTAGAAAAAACGCAACTTTAAGACGTTGAAACCATGTTTACAGTAAAAACTAGGATATTTTACCCTTTGAATTAGGAAACTATTCTTTCTTGTGAATAAAATGACATATAACATGTTATTATTAAGTGAGTTTCATATTTTGATGTCTTTGTCCTATTTCTCATGGATTGGCCCTATAGTCTAAATTTAATAAATAAAACATAAATTAGACATAAATGCAATAGAAATTATGTTTACGTAGACTGGAGATTCAAGGAAGCTCACAACGTATTTATCGATATCTTTCAGTGAAAAAAAAAGGTTCAGTGACAATTAAAGAAGAATTTTTTTCAAAACATTAAAAATTGTTTTGAATAAATTACCGGGAAAGCACCTTAAATTGCAAAGAAATAAAGCTTAACGAAGAATGAAAAACTCTCTTTTTAACTGTGACACATTTCAGTTCATTTGTTGTTTAAATAGTAAACTTGCAACGAGTTGTACAGAACAAGGAGAATATTTTATTAAA
The DNA here is from genome assembly GCA_038373865.1 of Uloborus plumipes. Taxonomy (NCBI): domain Eukaryota; kingdom Metazoa; phylum Arthropoda; class Arachnida; order Araneae; family Uloboridae; genus Uloborus; species Uloborus plumipes. The sequence goes on from JAXGGA010011132.1 coordinate 13,331, forward strand.
GGATTTACAAATATAATGGCAGAGAATGTAACTGAATGCCACGTGTTCGACGGTTGTGTCACGTGATTTCACCAACATTAAGTTTCCACAAAGAAAAAAAAATAATTTAACCACATCTGCATTCTGTGGAAAAAAACCACAATGCAAAGTAACCTAGTGCCATATAGATCTAACCACTGCACTTGATAATGTCTAATTGAGGGAAAGACAGAGAGGTCCAATTATTAACATAATAACTTAATACGGGAGACATTTTCTACGATCAGAGTGTGAAGTGTAGGGTACCACCCTTTAGTTATAAGCAGTTAGTAGTATACCTCCCACTATATGCGGCGGCAGAAGGAGGCAAACAACTCAACAGTCCGGAAGGGGGAGTGGCGCTTCGCCACCATCTTGAATGGTCACGTGATCTTGCAGGGTGCATTTTTTGGATGACGTCATCAATGACGTCACGTAATTTCTTATAACCTTGCACGAGGGTTCCGTTGCCGTCCGCCATCTTGGATTTCTTATTTTTAATTGAGTATTTAATTGATTGAGCCGTCATCTTGGATGATCACGTGATTTCTCCGCCATCTTGCATTGACGCGTTAATTCATGTCTGATCGTGACTTATTTAATTATTCATTTAATTTCTTTTTATTTAATTTATTAGTACTGAAATAATATTTGCGAAGGTAATATTCTAAAATGCTGTTCCCATGCCTGGGATTTGAACCCGGGACCTCTCGCTTCGTAGCCCAAGTCTATAACCACTAGGCTGGACTAGGCAGTTACTTTGGATGGATAATGAAGCATTAAAAAGATAACTTATACCTCGTGACGTTATCTGTTGGTCACCGTGAGCATTATTTTGAGAGCTGTGGAATCATAAAAGTGTGAGTTTGCTAAAATAAAAAATAGTGGCGCCATCTATCTGAGAGTAGAAAAACACTTCAGATTTATTCGGTTTTACCGTTTTAGTTGAAAAAAAAACGGTATTGGAATAAACTGCATAAATTTTATTAAAGTGAAGAAAGCTGCTTGATAGAAAAAAATAGTGGCGCCATCTAGTGGATGACGATTTATTCCCAGATGGAAGTTTATTTATTTGAATAAAATAATGTTGGGTGGGATTCGAACTTGCAATCTTAGAGTTACAAAAAGGAACCTAGATGATTGGCGCGCGTTTTACCAAACATGCTATGGCGACTTCGTGAGCTTTCTGTATTTATGAAACAGTTGAATGTGACTCTCTAAGATAACGTTTTATTGAAATAGGGTGTTGAGGGACTTGTTCTTACATGTTTTGGAGGAACATTGTGAATGAATAATGAAGCAGGTTTATAAAATACAGCTCCAAACATCAACGAAAAAATTTATAAAATTGATTTTCAAAATGTTATACATTTGTTGTAATATTCGTTGTTTTTCAAAAATATTTCTTGTTATTATAAAATAATAAAATTTTTGTAGTTATGATTTTGACTATAAATTGCGATCTACTGATGTTCACTACAGTCCTTATTTTGTTTATATTAAGCATGTTTTAATTTTAAATGTTCAATGCAATTAGTCAAGTGCACGAGGGGGCAAAGTGAAATATTTTATTTCGTTTGCCCATGCATTCATTTACTAAATCACGTACGTGTTTCTTCTTTTATTAATTTATTCACATTCTTTTTATTAATTCATTCATTTTATTTTGTTATTCATTCCATTTACTCATTTCTTTTCCTCGTATATTAGATCATTCATTTGTGTATTCATTTATTTTTTTCATTAATAATTCATTTATTTGTTTATTTACGTATTTATTCGATAAAAAGTACTGTAACTCGTCTAATAGAAAATACGTCATTGCAAAAATATTGTATTTTTCACTTTGACCCATGGTTTTTTTGGGATGAAAAATTCTCACCTTTTTCTCAAGTTGCAAAATAACTGCCAAAAATGAAAAAAAAAAAAAAAAGAAAAATTTAAAAAAAAATAACGTTTTTTACGACAGTTGTATTACAAACATACACATTTCCTTCTTTATGTACACTGATTTTCAGAACAAATTTCCAACTTGATCATTTTTAATCAAATGTGTTAACTTAACTATTTCACTTTGACCCACATTCCCCTATGTGCATAATAACAAAACGAAATAGTGTAATCAATATTTTTAAGGTGTTTTTATTGCATTTATATTTTTCACTTATTGTATCAGATATTCACAGAGAGAATAACGAAGTTTAAGATTCAAATTAATTTAGGATGGGATGTTTTTATTCATTACTGTCACGACGGCTTGCAGGAAGCATAATATATTATACTAATAGTAAGAAGGCATATTGTTGTACTAAAACACAATTCATAAAAATTTTTGGATGTTCTTTCAAGACAATGCTGTGTATCCTGCAACATATATAAACACAGTTGTTTAAATGGATTCTACACGTTAACCAGATTCGTTGATTCAGTGCTTGCTATAGATTTCTCAAACTTGAACTTAAAGTACGTTTCAACCCCTTAAGAAAAGAGTCATCCCTCACTAAAACATAAATATTCCTTATAAAATGTTTGCACACGCACACATAATCTTAAATGCACACACATTCGCAAACACAAATACACTGGCACCACACAGACACATTGACACACAGAAACACGCTGGCACACACGCACGGGCAAAAACATAAACACTCAGATATGCACACACTTACACATATACGAACACGCACGAACAATCATGCTTTATTTTTCGCAAAAAGAGTTATTTATTTTAATCGAATCCCATTTTGATTTACACGTTTAGGGTAATTTTTATCATAATTTTCGTAAATTATTAAGGAGCACATTATGTCATTTACTTTTTCCAAGCTTAACAGTTTTCAAACGTAAGTATTTTCTACAGATTTAACATAACTTATCTATATTTAAGTTTAAAGACTATTTTTTTTCCATTCATAATCATTTTAAGCACATTTTTTAAAAATGCTTTCTACTACTGCGTTTTACATTTTCAAAGGATTATTATTATTTCTTAGTAACTTAGTTACTTTTTCCATAATTATATACATTATAATTTCCCCTTTCAATGCAATATTTTTTCTTTTACTGTATTCTCAAGCATTTAGATATTTTCATCGTACAATAGGACAAAGGAAATATTTAATACAATTTATTTACGCAATTTTATGCCACTTATTTAACGTGTTATTTTTCGTTTACGCGTATATTTCAACCTTTTGTACAATCTCATTTAAAATTTTATCAAAGCATCCATTATAGCCCTGACGTTTTCTTAGAACATTTTCAAATTTCATTCCCGTATACATAATTATGAAACGAAGATTTTTGAAATAAATACGAATACAACCATGTATGTATTGGACTTGCAAGATATTCAACAAATATTTTCATATACAAACCCTTAATCAACCACCCTTACATATTCGAAGAATTATTTCTTCACTTAGGGCTTTTCAATCATCAAAGTTTGTTCGATTTTGCATCACTGCAACAGTTGATATTAAAAAATATATACCGATATATGCTATAAATGGACGTAGAAATCACGTGATCATCCAAGATGACGGCTCAATCAATTAAATACTCAATTAAAAATAAGAAATCCAAGATGGCGGACGGCAACGGAACCCTCGTGCAAGGTTATAAGAAATTACGTGACGTCATTGATGACGTCATCCAAAAAATGCACCCTGCAAGATCACGTGACCATTCAAGATGGTGGCGAAGCGCCACTCCCCCTTCCGGACTGTTGAGTTGTTTGCCTCCTTCTGCCGCCGCATATAGTGGGAGGTATACTACTGCAGTTGGTATGAAACGAAGCCAATCCTGCAACAATCATCACAGAAGAACAATGAATATTGGTGAAGAGCCTTAACCCTTTTTAAGGCGGTGGTAAATACCTTACCACAACGCTAGAATTTAAAACGCACTAGAAACGCACAAAAGTTTTATGTTAAACATGTAATGTTCCATTGTGAGCTGCTCCATGTTTCACGTTGTTCCATCAGACAAACTAAAAGAATTTTTTGGTCATAAATGAGCGTCATTTTTCTAATTATACTGCAAAATATGAACTTTGGAGAAAACGGCTTGTGCCCGTTAAAGGGACAAAGGAGCTAGGGGTGCATAATAGTGAGCAGAGTTTTGGGGAAATGCCCTAAAATCTTGCTTTGTAGGAATGGTCTTTCTTACTGCTTGATCTCAAGAAATAGCAACTTTTGAGAAACTCACTTTAGTAGTTACATATAATCTTTTTTAAAGAGTTTGTTCAATTATTACACCGATAGCTGTTTTTATTTATATGAAGGTAATCCGATATCAATGACAAATTTGGAATCGTGCTGCACGCCCTAACCTCATCTACGGAAAAATAAAATGCAATTCAAAAAAAAATAATAACTCTAGCTTTCTAGGTGCTTAAATGGGGAAGAAGGCAACTTTGCTGCAATGTGTTGAGAAGTAAAGAATACTAAAAAAAATATGAGGACAAGTTAAAGGCAAATTATCAAATACGACTTCCTATAACGAGTGGATTTGCAACGATTTCTAAATTTCACCTCCCTCATGCATTAAAAATTCGACTATTTTCAACGTTTAACCCACTACTTCGTTTGCATCGAGGTAAAATACTTATTTTCTAGAATAAATAAATAATTAGTGTGGTGATAAAAAGCAGTAACCGTGCGAAACAAAACGAAGAGACAGAAAGAGAGAGTAGGAAAGGAAGAAAGTTAGAAGAAAGAGAATGTAAGAAAAATAATTGGAACGAGTCTCACAGCTGGAGTTTTTTCTTATTCTTTCTAGACTCCATGCAGACGAACCCTATTATACTCTTCTGTACCGTAGGAAACAGTTTCCCCAAGAAAAATATCACGGCTCCCTTTTCATCTGATATATTACTGAACATCCAAATAATAAAATGCATCAAATTAGAGGATTTTTAAACTCCGTTTTTTCCCACCATTAGAGCACATTCGTCATTAATCTGAACTATCTCATAAAACCGCATTAACCACCCCGCGAAAGCCTATTAGGAGAAATTGAAAGCTTTTCATTATCGCCATTATTGGGGCTTATCGCCTCCTGTCTGACTCGGTAATTGAGCGAGTTTTATTTGACGGTAATAAATGGCACTGTTCTGAAATTGATCATTTTACGGTTTGCGAAAGTGTGTGTGATTGAGGGGGGAGATGCGATCGACAATGCATAAAAGTTGATCCTTGCCTTTTTTTGACGTAAAATGGGAGTAGAGTGCTACTTAAAATATTTCCCGATTCGGTTGCAGCAAGTGGGAAAGCTATCACCTAAATTGCTGGCGTTAATTGAATGACTTTTGAAACGGCCATATGTGTTTATTCGTCATCAAACAGTTCTTTCTCAATAAAATAGAAAGTGTGAAAGGCTTATCAATCCTGGAAATAACGATAAAAGTAGAAATGGTGTGAAAAATTGAAGGTTGCCATTCATCAACAGTTAGATGGGAAACAGAAGAAGGAAAACCTTTGTTCTTGACGCGTTTAACGTCTTACGAAAATGAATTGCTTACTGGAAAAATGCAATTATTTCGAATGTTTTTTCAATGAATTTCTTTCAAGGCATATCGAAAATCTTCAAGTAATTTCTACCATTGAAAAGAGTCAATGTAAAAATTTCATTCGAAGTAGGGGGAAAATGCACATCCTGTAACAATCCTTGGTCAGTATACGTTTAACAATAGCGAGTACGATGAATTAATCACGACGCGCGTTTGTAAAAAAAAAAAAAAAAAAAAAAACAGTGTTATAAAAATTGTCTAATCTTTTAAACAGGGCAGTCCAGAAAGTCTTGTGGTCGGTCGTTTGCCAGTTGTCACGAGTACAGCATACTTGGAGAAACTTAACCACCCATTCAACCTCGTGTCAAATTGTAAAGATTGAGATGATTAAATTTAAATCGCGAAGAAATGGCGGGTCGACTAGAAGCGGAAACGGACCACTTCATTTAAAAATAGGTTGGATTAGCGAGAAAGCACGAGTTCATTACTTACGCGTACTCGCAGATCCAACCTATTTCAAAATGAAGTGGCTCGTTTCTGCATCCAGTCGACCCGCCATCTCTTCGCGGTTTAACTATACTGCCGTGCTAAGCGCAAAAGTGGTATCTGCAGTCGAGCTCAGACTGAGATAAAACTCTTTAAAGTTTTGTGCCAGCATGTATTTGATTCAGATGAAACTTTTTCAGAATTTTCTTTAAAATATTTCCCGTTCTCAAATGGCCATATAATTTTGTATTTCGGTAAAATACGTCACAAGAGACACCTGGTGGCGATAACTCAATTTTGTTAAAAAGTGCAGATACGACTTTTGTGCCTAGCAAGGCAGTATAGTTGCTCCATCTCCTGACGTTTAAGGTCCAGTTACCGTCGTTCAGTGTTGGAGAGCACATCTGTTCTACTTGAGGCAACTTTACAAATGACGTAGCATTAAACGAAGTCCAATAGTAAGCAAAAGTTAATCAAAATGTTATTTTACTGCAGCGTCTCGTTGTAACATTGTCAAAAAATGTGATGACGCCAAAATGAAACTCCCTTTCTGGGTCCAAGGCCTTTGCGATAACAAGTATTTTTCAGCATCCGGAACTTCTGTCAAACTAGTGCCATATTTTCTGATTCTGATTCTAATGACTGGTAGTTCTGTTAGAATTATGTTTGTACGTTTAGCAAAAGCAGTTATAACTTTTTTTTTACCATCGGTATTAAAAATTTAAAACCGCAGTAAATGCAACATTCTTTTCTTTTTCTTCCAATTTTCTATTTGTCAAACCCATACATAATTTATAAATTTAGTATAATTGTCCTACTACCAAATTCAGAATTTCGATTACACGGCTTTTCTAAAGTCCGTTTATGTTAAAATAAAGAATGAAACACTTTTTTGAAAATTTCAAATTTCATTTGAAAATTTTGAAGATCGTTTGCTTAAATCAATAGGTTTTTCTATCTTTTCTTTTTAACGGGGATTATTAATCCACTTGGGTTCCAGACTGGTAAGTCCACAACAAGGACGAAACTGCAATCTCTGTATGGTATAATACGGCTATATATTGCATGTATTGCCTGCTTGTTGGCTCGTAAATCCGACTTCTCTTACAATTATTTCTTAATTATTTTAATCTGCAGGAAATTAACTTTTTATTTTAGAATCAAAAAACGTTTCATTAGTTACGTGGAAGAATAAAATAAAAATCATTCACTTCACCTTTCGATACAATTGAACTTTGAACATTTATTTTCACTAACATCATCTTAGAGAATGCTTTCACTAGCTTCTTTTATGCATTTCAGAAGATTTCTCAAAGCTTAAGAATCAGAGAATCGCTTGAAAAGGAAGGGGCAGATCTAAGCATTGAACTTTCTGAATTAAGTCTCCAAATTTATAGCTTTTACGCCGTCTTGTTGTTAAGATCCTAAAAATCGATAGGTCGATATTTGGAAACGTGTTTCTACAGAAATAAATGTTCCATCATTTTGAAAGTATTTTCACGGTTCTGAGTGGATATTTAGATAAACAGATAACGAAACTATTCACAGGGGAAAACAAATTCACAGGGATCGGCAAAAATTGTAAAAATTTATTAATCATAAAGAATTTTTTGGCATAATTTATTATTTTTTGCAGAAAAATTATTTCTTGGAGTAAAAAGACAAATTCGGTGCAACAAGACTTTTGAAAATGTCTTGCTCTTAAAAAAAAATCTAGTCGCCATGGGATGATTAGTCACCTTGCTGACATAACGACCCAGGATTAGTCGGATTCCCTCTCTCTCTCTTTTATTGAATTTTTGAGAAAAAGGTTATTTTACAGCTGATGCTACCTGTTTCAAAATGAAGCCGTCCGTTTTAGCTTCATGATCATCCTTCGCCATCTCATCGTGGTCAAGCTTTACCCAAAAGACAGGGAAACATTGTCAATGCCGGAGGTTAACTTTTCAGAGGTGCACTATATACCATTTACCTTTCTTTAACCCATTAATGCCTGACTTTTTTTTTTCTAAGATATTTTGTATGCTGGTTACAAACTGTTTAATGGACAGGAAAAATAATAAAAAAATATTATGTAAAAAGTAATTGTTTTATTAAGGAAAGAAAAATCGTCCCTTAAAAGTTACCATAGAACCCAGAGGGTACATACGTTTTTTACTACATTTTTTTTCTGCTTACGATATAATATTTAAAAAGACATTTTATAAGAAGAAAAAAAAATCAGCAATTTACATAAACTGGGAAGCTGGGAATAACTTTGAAAACTTAACTTTTTTTCTTGAGAAGGTGAACGATGTCATTTTTGATAAAGATCATATTAAAACTGCTACAGAACACACTTAACAAAAGTTATGTGCTGCAATCTGTTCATAACGAATTGAAACAATACCAAGGTACTAATTGAACACTATTATTTGGTTGAAATGTTCATTTTGGGGAAATTTAGACCCTTTTTTGGACCTTCCCTAAAAAGGTACGCTAGGGATTAATTGGTTAAATAACTGGACTGCTTTTAGGATTTTTAAAAAAGAATAAAAAACCCACCATGAGTGCATACTATAACTAACTAACGACTAAGTCCAACCACGTTAGGGTGCTAAAAAGAGCAGCGTTAAGTCGAAAAATAATTGAAAACCTAGTATACCATAATACTAGACACGCCTATACTTAGACACTAAAACTTATGTGAAAAAATGTTGTTAGCCAAAACACAACCACAGTATAACATTACAATGTCTTTGGTGTATAATATCTATGATTAAGACCAATGTTCAATTCACATGTATACAAGCAGCAGGAACCGGGCGGTAGACATGTTGTACCAGAAGTCTTTTTTCTTTAGAGGACAAGGTTGAAATTTTCACTCGAACCCTTTGGAGCCGGGGATTTTTTCAAGGTTTCATACGTCTATTACGACTGTTTATACCTTCTATTTTCAATGGAAAAGAAATCTGTGGTTCAACTGTCGTTCCAAAAAAAAACCCGGATCCAAAAGGTTGAATCGTTGGCAAACCTTGCTGGGAGAAGCTTTTGAAAATCACAAAGCACACTTTATTCTCTACCAAGTTTTAGAAGAATAACAAGCAGTCTACTCTCACTAAACTGTACCATGGGATTTCCCTTTAGTCGGAGATACTCCCACGTAATAGCAGCTATTGACATTGGTATTCCATATATTCCGACAATTTCCTAATTCTCTCTTTTCATCTCTCTCGATTACGCACCCAAGAACGCATGCACACACGCACACACACATAAAGACACGTCTGCACACCTACAAAAGTACACACAAACACACGGCTACACACACGCACATAAAGACACGTCTACACACCTACAAAAGTACACACAAGCACACGGCTACACACACGCGCGCACGCGTGCAAGAAAAAAAATACCAAAATCGATACTATTTTTAAGAAATGAGAAGAAACTATAAATTTCTTCTTTTCCTGTAACTTAAGTTCAAACCGCTAATTTCAATAGTTTGCATAAAAGCAATTAAAATTTTTAAAACCACCTCAAGTTCAAAGCAATCACAAAGCTCATTAAATATGCTTCTTGAGGAAAATGAAAAGCCATTTAAGCATTTAAACAAAGTTATTCAAGATGTTATCTCTTACTTAGTTAATGATAATTAAAATACAAATTTTTGAGATATTATGAAAATTGCATCATTATGAAATAATGACTGGTATAACAAAACTGTTTCAAATTAGAAAGTATGCAAATACTTTTGGGTCTATAAGTTTTTATGTTATAAAGTGTATTTATAATGCTACATAAGAAAAACGATGGGGATTGTTAAAGTTTTGAAAGATTTATGGCATCATGTTGTGAATGTTTTTATTGCGATTTTGCTTTGTGAATAGGTTAAGCTAGATTTTGATTTGTTTATAAAGTTAATTTCTTCATTATTATTAGAGTTACATTAGTGACTCTGTGCAAGGTAAAAAGTAACAATATAGCAAAAGTTATGTGTCGACTGCGTGTCAATAATCTATATCAATAAAAATGAGTGAATGCTTGTATGTTTGTTTGTATACTTGTTCTCTATACAAATCCACAGTTTGCATCAGATTTTCATCAAACTTGACACAGAGGTTCCTTGATGCCCTAGAATTCTCATAGGCGGGATCTTGAAATTTTAAAAAAATCTAAAAAGCTCAAATTCAAGTTTTTTGTCAAAAAATGACCCTTTTATAGGAATCTAGCCTATTATTAGGCCTATTTTTTTAATCGACATGAGTCTTTAGGTTACAAGTTGATAAAATTTATGGTATTTAAATATTAGCATTTTCCAACAAAGATTAAAATTAAAACAATGAATTTTCATTTCAAGGCTCACCTATTTCATTTTAGCATGAAATAAGTCAAAAACAATTATAATTCATGTTCTCATTTGGCACAAAATATGTATGATACAGAAATATTTTTTCTTATCCCTCCTATCAGAGGAATTATGCAAAAACATGGATTAAAAGCCTTATACATGTTTCGCGTTTAGCTGGTGCTATTTTTCTGTGAACTTTCCGTGATAATTAAGTTCTTTTGTGAGTTTGTACCTAGAACTTTTTGTACAACCATGTGGACAGAATTCAACCAAATAAGAGGTATGTTTCAATAATGAAATAGCCTTTAAAATCAGAAAATGCTGCCCGTCAAATTGAACCATAGACAACATGCCAGTGGACGCGGCAAAACACAGACAACATGTATCTTTAATTTTCACATTTTGGTGAGACTATTTTTCTGTAAACGTTTAACTTTCTGTAATATTTTACTTTTTTCAAAGTTTGTACCTAAGAGGCAGATTGATGCAAATTTTTATATACCCAAATAAGAATAGAATTCTTCCAATTTTTTTTTTCTTTTCTGAATGCTATGTTGTATTAATACACACCCGGGCAACGCCGGGTATAAAGCTAGTAATAATAATAATAATAATAATAATAATAATAATAATAATGAATAAAATAAGAACCTACTAGCTGACCCATGCGAAAGTATTCGTACTTGACACAAATAATGCAAAAACATGGTATTTAAAGAAATTGTTTTAACAACAGAAAAATTGTGAGTTAAGTGATTATTTTTTGCTGATAGCGGAAAAAATCTTTAAAATGATATTTTACTTTTGAGCCTTAAAAAATATTACTGAAATTACATAAAAAATAAATAAATCCATAAATAAAGAGAGAGAGAGAGAAAACTGTGATAGTTATTTTAAAGGATAATTATTTTAAAAGCCTTTCAAATGTACTGAAATTAATTTAAATTTTTAATACGCTTTTATTAGTTTCACATGTGGGTTTGCTTGCTTGTTTGTTTGTTTGTTTGTTCGTTTTTCTGTATGTATGTAGCTCTGAATAAAAGATAAAATTCATGTTCTTTACAAACATAAAAGTAACAGAGTTAATACTATTATTAATACTAAAGGCTAAACTATATTACATGTTGATGTATTATAAGTATTTCAGTTGTTTGTGTATGTAACTCTGAATAAAGGAAAAAATTCAGTCTTTGCAAACGTAAAAGTAATATATTTAATACTTTTATTAATTCTAAAGGCTGAACTATAATACATGATGACCTATTATATGGGCATGTAAAAGTAGCGGATATTCAATAGTTTAGAAAATCGGAGGGAAATTAGTCTAAGCTTATCTCTAAAAGCTTATTTTTTAGTTTTTTTAAACTATATAATTTATTGCATGTTCATGTGTATTGCATGCTCCTGCCTTAGCCCTTGCTTAGGAGCGGTTACTCACTGCTTTATACCCGAGCTCTGCCTTAAAATTTACAAGTTGTACCGTACCAAGTGCGGTCGCTCGCTGGTATTCTAATTTCACATAAGCTACCAGTTTTTTTTTTTTTTTTGGCTCTCTTCGTTGAGAGAGGAGGATCTCTATAAGAGGATTTTTGCCTCCAACTCGGTTACTTTCGTATTCCATGCTGATGAGTTCATAATAAGTACGAAACTGCAGTCCATGGATCGAAATAACCGAGTTCACGGTGTATTGCATGTTCCTGCCTTAGCCCTTGCCTTGGCGAGGTTACTCACTGCTTTATAATTTATTTATGTACTTTTATTTTTATTTTGTCAACAAATAGAAACCGGCATCAAATTAAAGTTTAAAATCATTGAGCTTTATTTTTTTGTCGGTCAACAATGACATCGTTACTAATCGCGTGATTAAAGGCTTAGATAAAACACTAATATCTGCGTTTTTTAATTAATATCTTCCGAAAATTAATCATCAAAAGATGAGACATAGCTAAACCAGGTTTCTTTTCGAATAAAAAAATCAAAATCGGTCCATATGTTTATGTGGCATGGTGCATCAGACAGATACACAGTTGCGTCAAACGCATATCCCCCCCCCTCCTTGTTGCATCAAGGATTATAACATACTTCTAAGAATGTACTTTAAGACTACTTTAAGTAATGTATAACCAGTGTTTATCGTGAAAATAAATGCACAGCTCAGTTACGAGTTTCATGAATATTTAAACTGCTCGAAGAAAAAATAGCTAAAAATACTTGTTTTCTCAGCATCAAAAAATCCTAATGTTCCTTAGCAATGCAACGCATTGCTTGCGTTAAATATTTTGTTTTCGATGCTATCTCAGATTCACAGTATATTCACTTCAGCAACCATTAATCATTTTCCTAAAAGAACTGTTAGAATAAAGCTTTTAATGAAGCCAATGTTAGCTTTATTTTTGGCAACATAATCGATTATCATTTAGAAGAATGTAACAAATGATGTAGCCAAAATCGATTAATGTGCTTCAGAAGTGTGAGTTTGGAGGAAAGCTTGTAAGAAAGCACTTTTGATTATGAGTAAATGGTTAATATTTTCACAGGATATTTTTACTGCTTCTCTTAGAAATTTTCCAATATTTGAAATTGAAAATATTGATTCGAAGATAAGAAAATCCATTTTTCTGAAATATTTAAAGCTGAAAAAATAAAAATGGTGTAGACATTTAGTTCAGTTCCATAAATTAATACCGCATTATTGCTAATTATAGTAAGAAGCATTTCATTATAAATAATTGATAGCTCTATTCTTATCGCATTTGTTTTTTGTAGATATTTACGAAACGATTGAAAAAAATAAGAGAGATATAAAATCGAAAGATAAATACGTTGTGCTTTGCAGACTTTTTATGGGAAAGATATAGAGATAAAATAGTTAGAGTATTGATTTGAACGAGCGTAATTGTACTAGATAGAATGTGTACTAAATTGAATATGTAAGGTAGAGAAATAATTACATAGATACAGAAAGATAATTTAATCAAGAACAAATTAAGCCTTATGTGAATTATGCAGACTTTTTTTATAGATACGATAATTTGTGGCTCTTACTGTCAATTTTATACGTTTAATGAAAATTCTGTCTAAATACCGTAAATACTTTCCGTAGAAAAGTTCATCCCACTCTATTGATTCTATTGCATAGTGTATATCATATTCAATATCAATATTTCTCAAAATGTTTTCAAAATATTTCTTCGGTAACCAAAATGTTCCACTACTGCTTTTTGCCATCAGAAAGCAAACTGTCAAATGGTTCAACATTTAGGTCTCACGCTATTGAAATTACGTTTTACTTACAAAAGTCTCTTAACAATTACTCTAGGAAAGATCAAAGACGTTTTTTTTTTTTTTTTTTTTTCAAAAAACCGGGAAAGAAGAGGAAAAGCTTCAAAAGACTTCATTTTAAGAATGCAACACTAAAATGCTCTTCAATTTTAACTAAGCCATGCAGAGATGTCATATCTGACGGATTTAAGCTTTTGCGAAATTTTGCACAGTTTAAGAATTTATCTGGTTTAGTTAATGATTCACTTTTGAATCTTTTTTATCGGTACTTGCTTATTAACCGAAATTAATTGGTTGCCTTTCATGAACTTCGATATTTTTGGTAACGAATTTGGCAACAGTTGACTCTTTTTTTTTTTTTTTTTCGTTCCTTTTTTAGCTACTTTTGGAAAATTTATCCTTTAACTTATAAATGTCAAGATCGTAAAATATTTTTTCAGATATTTGACATTTGTGGCTTTAATACTGTATAATATGCTTGCTCCTTTGAATCTAAGTAGAAATAAGACAGTTTCTTAGTCCATAAATGAGGGTGATAAAACTACTGTTCTTTAATTTAATTGTTCTCGTTGATTTACATATATTAACGCATAAATGTGTATTGAAGGAAAATATTTATATTAACACGAGTAAAAAAATATTCTTGAAATATTTCTTGAGATAATAGATTGCAATTACGCAACAATTTTGATTACGTTGCTTTTTCTTTCTATGCTACAAATATTGCAAATCAAGTATAGTTTATAAAAAATTAATAGCGCTGTCAGTGAGTATATTGAATGACTTTTATGAAGAAATGTAAATATAAATATTATAGCAAAAAAGGGTGCGGATATTCTGGCTGAAGGAGAGGTTGCTTAATTTTAAAACTTAGGTGCAATATACACTAGTAAGCACCTTAATATAGTAAAATGCATCACCATCTCTTGTAGGCGAAAAATTTACACCAGTTTTTGCTGCAAAAATTTAAAACTGATGTCTCTAATTCGGGAAAACAGTAGAACGAAAACCAGATTTTATCAGAATTATTTAAATTCCTCAATATTTTCATCAATTAAAGCACAGTTGCGGTCTTTAACATGTTTACCCTACTAAACAATGCATCAAATTTTCTTTTTTAAGTTCTGCAGCTTCATCCTTCTTTATAAGAAAACAATGCCTTCATTAAACATAATGTGAACGCAATTTATCCTAGCATGCCAACTTAACTTCCAAAATGTAACTTCAAGAATATTTAATCATGATTTAAAACAGGCATTTAGACTAGAGTAATTATTTTTGTAATGCAGTCTAACCATCGGAATTTAAATGTCCAACCGTGATGAAACTGCAATATATTACTTGTCAGGTCACTTCAAGTTATTAAACTTTCCACTTTGTGTTGGGCTAGTGCCACTTAGCTTTTACAAAATTTAAACCGCATTCTCCCTTTGGACATTTTGCAAAACTATATTCATTTATTAAAAAGTTTTTACTGTCTATTATTAACACTATGTTTACACTGCCGCGCAGTTTCACAATATGAATTTTATTTATTCTTAATACAATTGTAGTAGTATGAAAATAATTTAGAGGAAATTAAAAATAAAATGTTGATTTAACTCGCTCCCCTTAAAATTTAAGCTAATTCATTGACATTTTTACGTGTCGCCTACATACACAAACGTATATGCCAGTGTTAATATCGTCTAACGTAAAACCTAGATGCAATAGGAAGTTAAAGTTTCGAATGTAGGATGTGTAGAAGGTCGATTAACGCTCCACCCTTTTAAGTTGGCACCGATATTTTAAAAGAGCTCTTCATTTGTTTTTTTCGACAATCAATGGATAATTTCGATGCAGATTAAAGTTACGTCATAAAACGGCGACCACGACGCCAAACAGGAGATCCCAAGTTCAGTGTCAATTTAAATATATTGGAAATATATTTCGAGATTCGCGTAGAAACTATGATAACTGTTTCAAAAATTATCAATCTATCGGTACCTGGTTCGACTTTCAGTTCATTGGCGTTCAGGAGATTGAAGCGTGACATAGATAGAAAGAAAGAAAGATAGAAAGATACTCAGTTTTTAATATAAGCAGATTATAGAATTTTTCACAACATTTATCATAGTTTCTGCGCGAATCTCGAAACATATTTCCAATGTAGTTCGTAAAAATATTTACTTTTTTGCAGCATCAGCGCGAAGCACCATAAATCATAGTATGATTTTGAAAATAACGAAGATTTGTCATGGTTTAAACATTTGTCATGGTTTGTCACGTCAACTTGTGTCACCAAAATTTCAAGATGTATCTGCGACTGCCTCAAGATGCTGGGTAATTCGAACAAAACCCAACAATCGACCATCACGTGACTTCTATTCACTAAAAAAAAAAAAAAACTTCGAAGCATTCCTGGAAAAGAGATGAACAACTAATGCGCCTAACTTTTGCCAGTAACACAACTGGGGAAAAATAGAAACTTTCCCTCTAAAAGTCCATAACCTTGAAATCAACCTGGAATCGTTCTAAAGCGTTCCCAATAAAAACCGGTCATAGTTCTGGAATAAATCCAGAGCCTTAGCAGAAAACTTAAACATGAAAAGGACTAGCTTGGAACAATCCTAATTTAGCAGAAAAACTCCTAAAACAGAATAAGCAGTGAGCAAATGCCGAACAGCTTATTTGCGTACAATCCTTGCGTAGAGATTCAGAGACTGCAGTTCGCCCTCGTATTGTCTGGGGCTCAGCCAGTCCGGAAGGACTGTAACTAAGCTGAATGCGAAACATCTAACAAAGAAGGTGGATATATTTCCTCACTGGTTGATAAAAATAAGTTTTCACAACAAGGAGAAATCTGCATTTATAAATCTAGCAGCGATTCGGAAAGCGTTTCACAAATCTATTTTATTTTCACAGGAAACTAGTGGAAACCTGTGAAATCCTAGAACGTTGCACAGAAATAATCGCAAAGTTTCTAAATTTTCTTAGAGTGTTTATAAACCGTCAGAGCACAAAATACTACTTTACAGCTTATGGTGGATTCTGAACTGCTAGGAAACAGCTAAAAGAAACGCAATATCGATTAAATATTTGACCAGCGAGAAGCTTTCGCGTTAGGCAGCACACACACATTAATTCAAAAACTTGATTTATTTAAGCGGTACTTTTTTGAGAAACAGTCACATAGTGAATTGCTATTTTTCGCTGATTTAAAATAAAATGAAATCGTGCCTTGATTTTGTATTTTTATGAAGTATTGAGCAAAAACTTTCAAGAATTATTATTCATGTTAAATAAACATTCTCTTTTCTGGTTTATATTTAA
Organism: Uloborus plumipes; assembly: GCA_038373865.1. NCBI lineage: Eukaryota > Metazoa > Arthropoda > Arachnida > Araneae > Uloboridae > Uloborus > Uloborus plumipes. The sequence continues at coordinate 30,277 of JAXGGA010011132.1, forward strand.
TCGAAAAACTGTAGCTTAAAATCCTACACTGAGTTTAGGCTCTATATTCTTGGAAATTTGGATCAAAATTAAACCGGTGAAAAACAGAAGTTAACCAAAAGCGACAAATCTCATCGCAGGATCAAACCCACGATCTTCACGTTTCTAGCGCAACGCTCAATCCAACAGCGCTACTTCATCTTAGATTCCGGATGCTTATTCATTGAAGCAATGTGTAATTAAAAGCAGAAAAAAAACGATTTTTCGACACAAAAACAATTTTTAGTCTTAGGGTCTATTTTTTGTCATTAGTTTTAACCCTACACTGCATGATTTTTTATTTTTCTTAGAAAAAAATATATGTGTTTGTCAATGTAATAAGAACACATGGAAAAATATTTAAAAAAAATTTAACTCTAAATTTTCACCACTTTCTAATTAAAAATAGTTTTGTTGCCAAATGGCTACACCATGCATACAACAGATAAAAATGATTTTAAATGATAGTCTTGAAATTAGTTTTTTTTTTTGTAAAAAAATAGAGGAATTGAACATTTGGTGCACTGTACTCCTGTAATCCTTTACATTTTGACATTTTACATCATTGTTTATTTGTACTGTGTCCTTTCCGATGATCAATTCTGTCAAATCTGATATCTTTTGGAGGTTCTCTGACGCAAGCTTTCTTTTTTTGGTTTGTAACTAGTTTCTATGTAGCTAATGGTCTTCCTCTTTTTAATACGCTTTTATTAATTACACATGTGGATTTGTATGTATGTATGTATGTATGTATGTATGTAAATCTGAATAAAAGATAAAATTTACGTTCTTTGCAAATATAAAAGTAATATATTTAATATTATTTTTAATACTAAAGGCTAAACTGTATTGCATGTTAATGTATTATAAGTGCATGTAAATTTAAGTGCGGATATTCAGTAGTTTTAAAAATCAGGGGGAAACCCGGGACGATCACAGCACATTCCTATGTAAAAGCGTATTTTTTAGTTTTTCTCAAAACTATATTTTAAAATTATTAATGATTTTACTTGTCCGTGTAAGCACAACGTTTGTGGCAACTGAAATCTAAAATGAACACGTTTTGAAGGCTTTTCCCTATTGATTTTTTGTTTGTTCACTCTGTTGAACATCAACTAAGCATTGATAATTGCGACGTCATATAAACGATAACAGCCGAAAGTACCACTTTTGGGTCCGCATGATTATTTATACCTTGCGAAAAGAGAAAGATGCTAGCGCGAAACATAAACAAAGCACATACTTCATAAACAACAGAGATGAATCTAAGTGTTCTCTGGATGCTTACTGCATAATGTTGCCAAATGGCTACAGACATGTATTATGTCCTAGACTTTTTCCAAACAATTATTTTGATGTAAAACCCATCTTAAACGAAAGATAAATGTTTATTGTATTCATGTTATTTCTTTAAAAGACATAGAAAAATATTTCGTTGTAAAAAATAATTTCAAAACTTGGTAGTTTAAGTGATTTTAAAAGCTATCCATATGGATTTATTTAAGAGCATCTAACAGACCAGTGCTGCCATGTATGGAGGATAAATGATGATAATTGCTTTAAATATACCTAATACTTGCTTTTTATGCATTGAGTTGCCTTATGACTACATTCTGCTATTCATAAGGAGGACAAATTGTTCATGTAGCCAATTGGCAACACCATGCAGTGTAGGGTTAAAATGAGAGGTTAATCATGGAGTTTGATAAGGAAATGAAAAATTTTTGCTTGTAAAAGAAAACAGGCTCAAAAGTAATACAAAGATAAACCGGGTGTTCTATGATATTTATTTCAATGTACCTTCAAAATCATAAGCTTATGCTATTTAATAAAAGCACAACTTTTTTCGGCCAGTCCCACGACTACAATTTTCAAATATAAATTTCAGAAATGATGAGTTTGTCATTCAAATAAAGTATTAATGCTTCACTGTTATTTCCTAAGAAGGAAATCTTAAATTCCACCTACATGGGAATAGTATCTATCAGTAAAAATAAATCGACACCACTTAGAGAAACTTTGCATATCAATCATCGAAATTCTATCCACTGTTCTCCCACTTTATAACATTACTTTTAGCTTGGTTTCATACTCCTAGATCTTTCAAACTTACAAACTGTTTTCCTTATACCTAAAATAAAAAATGAGTAAATTCGAGCCAACAAATGGAAAACAAATCGATCGTTAAAATTTTGGCTCTATCCCAAGCGTAAAAAATAACATCGGAGCTTCCTTACTTTATGTGTTTTACTGAAAGAATTTTTTTCGTGTTTGTGAAAGTACGACAGAGGCTTCAGGTTTGGCACGAAACTATCACTGCTTCTTTTACATGGGGTGTAATAAATTCTTACAGAGACTTTTATTGTAGTTTCAAGTTTTTTTCCGGGAAAATTACAGGATATTAAAGCAGTTCTTGAATTATTGTTTGAGGTTTTGAAAGATACTTTTTCCTTTCGGGATTTTTAATTTTACTAAATTATGCAATATCCCTCATTTTATTAAGCCTCGTCATTTCACTCATCGCGCTTTTCCTGTGTCGTCCAAAAATTTATACACATAAAAATAATGTTACTTTAGATTTTAAACTATGGAAAAATGTTGCATTTTTCAGAGAAAGTATATTATTTACTTATTTTTTTAATCGATGAACAGAAATTTATATCTGTGGGTTTAAGCAGCAACTGAAAGTTCGTGTTCCACAATAAAACATTCGTATTCCATGTACATTGAATCATTACTTTTTATTACCACGGTTATATCGCGCTTTCGGATATTTCACATTTTCTTGTTTCCCGGCAAGCGCGATATAACGATAGGTTTCTGTATATAAATACATGCAGAATATTTCTCTAGAAAAATTATTTTGAATCCAAAATTTTCAATTTTTCATCTATTCACTAGGGATGCAGTTGGGCCTTTTTCAGAAAGATAAAACAAGTATGGTTGTTAAGTACCAGGCGTTTAACAACAAGAAGTAAAATTTGCAGCTCTTATTATCTCACATGGAGTTATTAGAGAAAAGGATTTATTGAAATTTATAGACATTTTTTAAAACCAAACTATTGAAGTTAAATAATTACTTAAAAATCAAGAGAAGTCGATTTAATTCAGTTAGTAGGAGGTATTTGTCTCAAGCTATTAAGAATATTAGCATTTTATTTATTTATTTATTTTGTCTCTTATTACCCCTTTTTTCTCTTACTACTCCAATCTCCCCTGAAACTTGAAGTTTTAACCCATTAAATAAATCCTAAGACCAGGATAACATTTATGAAATCAGATTTCATTATGCGAATTGAAAGCGGAGAACATGTATTAACAAAAAATTGGGGAGCAGGTATGAAAGCTTGGACCCCACTGCCTTAAGGAATATATTTCAAACTAAAGCATTTGAAATATGTATGCTGCATACTTATTTTTTTTCTAGAAACAAATGGAAAATATCGGAGAAACTAATAATAACACATTTTCATTAAAATCTGAAAGGATATTAATGAGAAGAATGCGAAGTTTTGTAGGAGCGTTAAGAAGGAGATGTAACGAAAAAAATAATAAACTAGCTGTCGTGGCCGTCACGAAACTTTCTTCTATATCTATCTTATGAATTCCGGTTACAAAATAAAATACGTACTCGCCCGAGTAATTGGAGACAGCTCCAATTTCCCAATTATCGTAATAACCCTGCAAATGCAGAATCAATGAGCGAAATTGGAAATCATTGCAAAAGCCTTGTTTAGATAAATTGCAAACATTTTATTTGTTAGTAAAAAGAAATTGGCAACAGTTAAAAATTTCAAATCATTGAAAGTTTTCAGCTGTTTTGATAATTAAATAGCGTGAAAGCGATTTTTTAATGAATTAATTTTTCGCATTGTTGACTAAGCGCAAAAATCACCCCACCCTCCCCCTGTGGCGATTGGCGCCAAAATTTAATCGATGCTTGCTTCCATATTGGGTTAGTGTTATTCCAAATTTCATTCAAATCGCAGCAATATTTCCCGAGATACAGTAGGTGCAATGACAAAAAGAGCACTTTTGATTGCTCCACCCCCCTTTGAGATATTGACACACAAATTGAATCAGCACCTGTACTCAATAGGGTCTACCTATGGACCAATTTTCGTTTGATTCCGCCGGTTACTTCCTGAGATATAGCAGTCACCCCCGCGCAGAACACGTGCGATTGCACCACCTCCCTTGGAGATATTGACAAACAAATTGAATCAGCACCTGTACTCAATAGGGTCTACCTATGGACCAATTTTCGTTTGATTCCGCCGGTTACTTCCTGAGATATAGCAATCACCCCCGCGTAGAACACGTGCGATTGCTCCACCCCCCTTGGAGATATTGACAAACAAATTAAATCAGCACCTGTACTCAGTAGGGTCTACCTATGGACCAATTTTAGTTTGATTCCGCCGGTTACTTCCTGAGATATAGCACTCACTCCCGCGCAGAACACGTGCGATTGCTCCACCCCCCTTGGAGGAATTCGCTAAACAAAGTCAGGTGCACCAGTTCACATGGTGGTACATATGTGCAAAAATTTTTGTTCGATTTCATGCAGTAGTTTTTGCTCTAGCGCGGCCACAAAAACTGGTCACACACATACAGACTCACACACAGACACACACACACACACACAGACAGACATTTTCCAAAAATGGTCGAAATGGACTCAGCGCACCTCAAAACGTGCAAATCCGTCAAAATTCGACAATCGAAAATTTTCACGAAACCAATACTTTCTTCTATATCTATATATATAAAGATGACGGTGTTCGTTTGTCTGTATGTTTGTAACCGCTGGCCAGAAGCCCCCGCAGCACCCACAGACCTGAAACTTGGCTTAAAAATTCGAACGTACCCCGCCCTCGTGCACCTCGAAGCCCAAATTTTTAATTTCGAATTAGTTATTTTTAAATTAATTAATTAGTCTCATTTTTGGTGTATCCGCCATAATTGAGGGGGGAAAACCTCCCCCCACCCCAAAACATTATATATCGTTGGAAAGGGTTTTTTTTTCTCAAAAAGAAAAGTTTTAGCACGTTTCTGTACGTTAATTAGGACAGGAGATATTAATTAATCAAATTTAGTCAATTTTCAAGGCCTAACTCTACGCAGAACTGAAACACTAGAGCCATTTTCCTGATCAGCTGCTCTTTTGTCCCTGAAGTTACTTTGTGGTTTAAATTTGCGTATAGATTTAAGCCTTGAAAATTTATTCAATTTGATTAATTAATATCTCCTGTTACTTACTTAACTTTCTGTCTCTTATATTTATTTGGCGAATTGATTTAAACTTTAACATGACTTTAAGTGGAATTTAAAAGGTTGTGGAGCGCATTTGAACTAAAGGATATAATATTTTTTCTTCAGAGGAGGTTAAAGTGAATTTAAATTTATTAAGTTGACTTCCTCAAAATTCGGGGTTCCCGAAAATGTCACAATGGAACTATCATTGTTAAAAATTTAGGGATGGCTTATCAGTTCTTCTTCGCATTTGGCGTCGTAAAGTTTGGCGACAATCAGGAAATTTACCAAACCTCCCATCCAGTGAAACACTACTTTCTCCAACTCAAAGAAAAATAAAACGGTCTGGGAAATAACAGTAGTTGTTTGCAGTTTAAAGCGTATTTCATTGCATGTTTAAAACATGTATTTAATGCCGCCATCACTAAATTTTTCATAATAATAGTTCCATTCTGACATTTTCTGTAACACCGCTATTCAGTTAACCGGGAAATTTTCCAAACTTCCCGGCCAGTGAAATCTTGATTATTTGAGAGTCACTGTTAGATTGTAATCACTTCAAAGAGATGGTACGAAAGACAATTATATTTCTTTCCTTTTAATGTTCACATTAAAATCATGGAAGAATGGTTGTAGCTGATCTACCTGATACAATCGGTTCCCTATGTTAATAAATTTAGATTTGGCGACCAATTTTACATTGAAATTACGGTTAAATCGGTGAATTATATTAAATTTCAAGGGCAATATTGCTGTGGTCGTTGAGAGTTTTCGAAAATCTTGGCTCTACAGTTGTGTCAAAAGTTCCATTGAAACGTAAAAATTTCGCTAGAAATAAATAAGTTCCTCACACACACACACACGAAAAGAAGAAAAAAGTCTTTAAAACTAAAATAATCCTCGCATTGAACACTACAAACTGAAATGGCATTAAAAGTGTCATCAATATATTTTAAAAGGTCGTGGTGCACATTTGAATTAAAGAATATAATAATTTTACTCTTCGTATTTGGCGTGGTAAAGTTTGGCAACAATAGGGATATTTACCAAACCTCCCAGCCAGTGAAACACTTCTTTCTCCAAATTAAAGAAAAAGAAAACGCTCTGTGAAGGAACAGTAACCTAAATTTTTAATAGTTCCATTCTGACATTTTCGGTAACACCGCTATGAAGTTACTCTTCGTATTTGGCGTCGTAAAATTTGGCAACAATCTGGAAATTTACCAAACCTCCCAGCCAGGGAAATCTTGCTTATTTGAGGGTTACTGTTATAGATTGTATTCACTTCAAAGAGATGGTGCGAAAGACATTATATTTCTTGCCTTTTAATGTTCACATTAAAATCATGGAAGAATGGTTGAGGCTGAGCTACCTGACACAATCGGTTCCCTATGTTAATAAATTTAAATTTGGCGACCAATTTTACATTGAAATTATGGTTAAATCGGTGGATTATGTTAAACTTCAAGGGTAAAATTGCTGTGTTCGTTGAGAGTTTTCGAAAATCTTGCCACTACAGTTATCTCAAAAGTCCCATTGAAACGTTTATTTGGCGAATTGATTTAAACTTTAATATGACTTTTAGTGGAATTCAAAAGGTTGGGGAGCACATTTGAATCAAATATAATAATTTTACTTTAGAGGGTTAGAGTGAATTAAACTTTATTTAGTTAACTTCCTTTACATTTGTTGCACGGGCATCGCCGTGCGGGTACTGCTAGTATTAGATATGGAAGAAAGTAAAAAGCAAAATGCATCTGATTTATGAAGCTCGAATTTAATTAAATCTATCCAAACTGAATGAGAAACAAAACAAAAGAGAATCATTGGTAAACATTCCTTTACTTTCATTATTACAAAAACAATAAATATTAAATATTTCATTTTTTTTTTTTTTTTGCAGAATTCTCTTGAATTCTTTCGTTAGATTAATATCACAAGACAAAAACTAGATATACGCAGCATAAAACTGCCGAGTTTAAGCGAAAGCAAGTAATGGAAAAGTGTGATTCAACAGACAAATGTGAGATTTTTCAATTAAAAATGAAAGAAAAATTGGAAAATGGTAAGCATAAGAAAAAATATATTGCTTTCTAATGAGTTTAATATTTTTATTAGCATTGAGTAATATTAAGAAACGAAAAAAAAAATCTCTGCCCAAAGAAGTTCATATTTTCTGTTTAAATTGACTCAAAAATTGTCACTGTGCCATTATTTGTAAAACCTATTTATTAAACAAAAGATAAAGAGCAAAAAGATGCTACATGTTTGATATTATCAAGTAAAATTGCAATTTTTACTCCCTGGAGCAAATTGCAAAAAAATATCATTTTTACAAAAACCAATGTTACGAGGTTATTATATAAGCAAATACATTAAGTGTCTTCCAAACGACGAAATGCAGCCTGTGCAACGCCTAGGTATGCTCAGAATCAAGTTATCAATCTGTACTTGGAGGACATTACACCACTTAACAATCAATGCTCTGTAAGCTCCGGTGGACATGTAGGAGGTCTTGACGGGCTGCAACTCGCTTGCCAAGCGTGCTCTATTGGATTCAAGTCTGGTGAGAAAGCTGGCCATTCCATACGGGTGATGTCCTCCGAATCAAGGCATTTGTTCACGATGTTCGCACGGTGCGGACGGGCGTTATCATCCATAAACACAAACTCTGCGCCCATGATGCCCCAAAATAAGCGTACATGTTGATCCAGAATGACGTTCCGACAGATTTGGCCTATCATGGTTCCAGTTTGAACATGCTGCTGTGTCCTGGAACCCAGGATAATTCCTCCCCAAACGAGCAATCCTGCACCACCATAAAGGTGTTGTTCAACGATGGTTTCCTCGTGGTAACGGGTACCTGGCTCTCCGCTGAAAATCTGATTGCAAACTGAACCTCTACTCGAAAACATCACACAGGCCCACTATTGCGGTGTCCATAATGCATGCTCTCTACTCCAGGCTAAACGAAGGCGACAGTGACTTACAGTAAGTGGGACACATTTGACAGACCTACGGGCATACAGTTTAATCTGCCCTAACCGTCTGTAGACTGTCTGTCTTGAAACTCGTTCCAGTAGTTGAAGAGAGCTGACGAAATAGGTCGGATGCTGTGCTTCGTCTGCTTCTTTTGGCAGAACCTGTCAAATATTGGTCCTCATTCGGTGTTATCATTCGAGGACGGCCTCTGCTGTAACGTCTACGCACGTAACCATCGTCTTGGAAGCGTTGCCAAAGTCTGGAGATGACACTCTGGGCGATTCCAAGCTCCTCAGAAACCTCCTGATGTGAACGCCCACATTACAGGCTACGCCAGAGCACCTAAAGGATTGTAAAAAGCGTGCGAATCCTTTTACTTCATTGCCAGCATTCCCAAGTAGCACACTTCGTTTTTTAAAGGTTGTAAAATGGTTATTAACGTTGTTACAACCGATTAAAAACGTTTATAAAACGTTTTTTGTGTGTCTGTGACGCACAATTGGCGTCATCCAGTTGCTTCCTGTAATTTGCATATTATTCGTAAAGATGTGTGTAGCCATTTTACGGTTTATTCATTTTAGAGTTCGATTTTCTCGTGATTCTGAATTATCCTTAATTTATGGACATGAGTGTATAATTAGGGATTTAACTCTGCGTAAATGCTCATTTGCTGTCTTAAAAACCGAGTCATTTTTTTTTCGTTGATCCTTAAATCTATCTATTTGTTGACAGGAATTAACTGTAAGTCTAGGAACTTCGTTAAAATATTGCTACATAGGTCGCGCTGCAAACTGAAAATATATCACCATTTGACTTTGCCCCGCTTTTTACTTTGCTCCACATTCCCCCACTAAAAAGGTTACTGACCATGGACTCATGGACAGTTTGAAATAAATAAATGTTTTACTGTTGAAATGACGTTTAAATGAACCATATTTCACGCACGGTCACACCCATAACGCTCATATGTCTCACACGTAGCGGAGTGTACTAAGTTGTTATAGGTAAAGTATGACCTTAAAAAAAAAAAACATTGAAAATAATATGTTCTTCATATACTAGTCTGTAGACACATATGAAAAAGACATAGTTCATTTCACTTTCAAAACTTCAAACGATATTATAAAATAAAATAAAGTGCAGCTTAATTACGGATTTCTTGAGTCACACACTTAATGCAATGTTCAAAATTTTATGAAGAAATTTACAATAGGGGGTCCAGTAATAAAAATATTGCCATCAAAATAATCCTAGATATTCTCAGTTATCCTACTAAAGAGAAATAAAAAAAAGAGATTTTAATAAATTAATCTAAATTTGTATTGTTAGTACTTGCAAAAAAAAAAAAAACAGCGTCAAAATATTAGACACGTTACGCTGAAATGGCCTTTTATAATTTTAAGTTGAATGCAGCTATTTCTTTGGTTTTGTTGGAAATGCCAAAATAAACCGAAAACTAACTTTTTCTTCGTGTAATGCAACAGGTCTTTGTAAAACAAACAGAAGCTGAACACACATAATATAAAAATTTTAAACACAGTCTGCAACATGGCGTTTGCCGGCCTCTGCTCCTTGCCACCAAGCAGGACATAGTGGCGAAGTAACACAGGCACACACACACGCACACACGCACACACGCGCACGCGCACGCACGCACACACACACACACACACACACACACACACACACACACACACACACACACACACACACACACACGCGCGCGCGCGCGCGCGCGACTTTTTTCTTACCGGAGAGCAACAATGAAGGCAGAAAAATAAATTAAACTGTCATTTTGCAATATTTCAACAAACATCGATCGATATTTGCACTTGAAACTCAAGTCGTTCATTATAGGATTTTAAAACGTTTTTATGTTCATTTAATAAGGATTGAGATTTGAGAAAAGTCAAATAAGCCTGCTTCCGAAAGAAAAAATAATTTTCATATGCAAATCAAAGTAACTGAAAATAATAGAGCAGAACGGAGTTCCCCCTTGTAAAAAAATTCTGGAACATCATATCGATACGCTCCAGTCCTTGTACACCTCTAATTAAAACGCAATAGACAAATCAACTAATCACTCCAGAGTACCTCTACCTAACACTACACTAGGGGTAACTGGTTAGATGGGTCTCTGCAAAGATCTCTGTTTTTTTTTTTTTTTTTTTTTTTTTTTTTTTTTTTTTTTTTTTTGACCCAGCCCAGGAACTGAACACTCATTGTAAAGGCACACACAGAGGCGAGTCATTCGTTGTCCAGAAGTAAAACTAAGGGAAATCAACCCAACGTCACCTTTAGTTTTATTTCTGAAAAAAGAATGACTCAATAATATTTATGTTGGTTTTACCGCAACGATAATAGCAACTAAAATGCCAAGTTACTGCCGTATCGATGAAACGAAGCTATTAATATTAGGCTGTACCAATTCAGCTTCTCCGTGCAGAACTGTTATGTGTCCTATGAATTTTGGCCCAGGTTCTTGTATTAGAGCTCAGCAGCATGAAATTATTAAGACATTTACTTGTGTCAAAGTGGGGATTTTTCTTGATGAAATAATCAGATCTTCATATCTAAAACGAAAAGGTAATTTTCTACGCAACTCTATGTAATAAAGTTATATTTTGTCAGCAAATGTTACTTCGGTCAATTACGTTTACTGCATGTTCGCAACTACTGGATGTGACTACACGATTTGAAATTTCAAAGCGATTAGTTTCAAGCTCAACTTGCTTTTTTTCAGTTGAATTTAATTTTATGATCGACGATTGAGGGAAAAGCAAACCTCACGGGTACTAAGCTCCCCTGCTCCTCCTCCTCCCAAGATCCCATGAGCAATGGCAGAAATAGTATTTTACCCTTTATTTCCGTGTAAATAAATGCAGTTCTGAGATGTGAATTAAAGTGAAATGATATAATTTCCAAACCACTCATCAGTCTGCATTTCTAAAAACAGTACTTATTTATTTATTTATTTATTGTAGATAGAAAACTAGTTTATTTTTAGATTAATTACAAATTTGAAGTGAAATCCTAAGCTAAACAACAGTTTCACTTCGAACATTTAATTTAGTACCTACGTTTCTCCTTGCATTTATTATTTTATTTTATAAGACACGCTCTTTATTCCTCATTAGTTAGTTTGAGCTTAAGTAATTCGAAAACATATCCTTGCTTAGAAATGGAAAAGTATTCGTTTTTAGAGATTGTACTACTACATGTAAAACTGCGAAAGAGCAATTTGTAAAGCAGTCACTAAAAATCTGCCATCAATTGATACCATCACTCTCGGTCTTACTTCGTGACCTGAAGCTTTTAAAGCTTTTAAAGATGCATCAAGATCTTCATGCTACGAGAAACACGAAATTAAGTAAAACTATGAATCACATTTTGGAAGCGCCTTTTGGCTTGTCTCCAAAAGTAAAAAAACCTTTTGTTTAGTTTGGAAATGCTTAGTTCGTTGAGAGCACTAATTGTTTCCTCATCTTTTTCTTTCTTCTTTTAGAAATTTTTCCTTTGGCCGTTTTAAAAGCCTAAAAAACAAAATCTAATGCTTGAAGCTTCCCTGAAAAATGTGATAAATGCTGTTGGGTTTAGTGAGAAAATAATTTATGACGGATTTGTTATTATCTCGTTTAATAATACTAAATGAAATTGCTCTCAGTTGAAATTAAAAAAAAAAGATGTTGCAAAAAAAAAAAAAAAAAGAACGAAAAGAAAAAAAATCTTTCAAAATTGATTTAACAAAATATGGTGTAGTAGAAATGAGCCTAGTTTTCTATATTTATGAAACAGTAATATTTACGTAAAAACTAAGACTCTATCCTTCATTACAATTTTTTATATTTTCTATTCGACTTATATTTCTTCTATTCTATTTTTTTTCTTTTTTTACGTTAGAAAATAATGTTCAGTGAAAATTTTAATAGTTTTCTGACAGAGATTGCAAATAATTTTTACCGAATTGAAAAAAAAAAAAAAAAAACACTCTCTTTCTGTGCTTACGATGATCCGATAGAATGAAGCAATTGAGAGTAAAAAAACAAAACAAAACGCAATGTAGCTTAGAGCAAAAAACATAAAGTTACTTTTGTACTTTTATTCGCTCCAATCTATGGTACTTTTTCATTTTACTATGCTACTTGCAGAGCAATTTCGTTTTACAAAATTATAATACTTCATGCACCACAATTACTTTTTTAAACTTTTATTTATGATTTTAACATAGATTGAAAGCTGCATAAGATCTTAGATTTAGTTCATACAGTTAAAGCAAACAAATGATACATTTTCAGGTATATAGTGGTAACAAAAATGAGTTATAATTTTTAAGAATAAATTAGAATAATTTTTTCTTGGTTTAGTTTATTTGAAAATCTACAAAAGACTTAATAAATTTAATCTTCAAAAATATTCCTTACAAACTAACTTTTTTTTAAAAGTCACATATTTATTTCCCTTCAAACTTCTACAATTTTTACGGGAAAATAAATGAAAAAAATGCCTAGTTCAATTGTAATTATATAAGAATGTAAATAATGCCCCTAAAATAACGTATGATTTCAATTTTTTATCATTTGGGGAGATCACATTCATTGAATATCATTTACATATTACAATTCAACTAATACGTTTTATAGTAATTGAAATAGAACTTAAATTCTTATAATTTTGGTAATAAGTTTTAATGTTCCTGAGAGGGAAGTAAATCTAATCAGGAAAACATATAATAGTGTAATAATAAAAAAAATAAATAAATAAGGGGCAAATAAATGGAAAACATTATAAAACATGTTTCTGAACGCATAAGATAGTTGTCCTCTTGACCTTGTTATCAAAATATGCAGTCTTAAAGTCTGCCGAAATTTTTAAAAAAGTCGCCAAAGCTAGCCAGTTTTAGTAAGTAATGGCATATAGCCACATACATGTTCTGTAGAAAGATAATAAGCCACATGCAGAAGGTAAAATTGCGTGATTAATTTTTCGTTAAATCTTTGATATTGGATCTTTTTTTAAACTTTCGTCAGATTTTAGGACCTTATATCTCGATAACAAGTGGACGAGGGAAAATATTCTTGGGTTAGAATTATGTCTCAAGGTGCGCTTTTAATTTTTGCCATCATCCATTATTTTTATTATTATTACACTACTTATGTGGCAAGAGAAAGATATTT
>JAXGGA010011133.1:0-43701 GCA_038373865.1 Uloborus plumipes
AAAAGTATCCGGACACTTTCAAAAATTCACATTTTTACATATAGCTCGAGAAATAAGTGATCAATTGTTCTTTAACTTTAGTCATACAAAATATAGGCTTCACCGAACATTTCCAAGTTGAAATTAAATTACCCTTGCATTTGGGGGACGACAATAAGGGGGTTGAAAGAAAAACCGCTTTTTGACCATAACTCTTCGAAAATAGCTCGGAATAAGCTATCAATTTCAGTAATTAATTAGCATACTATGTATAATTACTGTACAAATTTTTATGAACGTACCACTCTTACTTCTGAAGATATGAAACATTTTTGAAAAAACGGCAATTTTATTTGAAGGGTTTTTGCTCATAACACGCAGAGTTTTTGATCAAACCTTATCACAACTTCAGGAAAGATGACAAAATACAAGAGAAAGAACATACTAAAGCGGTAAATAAAAATATTAAAAATTCGATGAGATATGAACGTTAAAAGGAAATAATTTTTCACGGCGCATGCGCGAACGACAGAAATTTATAACTACAAAAATATTGTAGCCTGATTTATACTGCATCTTATAAAAAAAGTTCCAGTTGAATATCATGAAAAATGAAAAAGATATCAGCGATCTAGTGAGCTGTATTTCATTCATTTCGCAGACAATACATAAATAGTGAGGGTCTGTCCACAAAGAGCTATTTTTAAATTAAAGGTTATTGCGTCGTCTTTCAAAACCAACGTTTCAGAGGGTGTCTGGATACTTTTGGAAACGTACGTATAAGGTCTTTTTGGCCGAACAGACGAAATGTGACTTCTATGTCGAATATAAATTTTCAAACTGTATACAATTTAACATTGCAAAAAAATGATCGATTGTCACCACACTATTTGTGGACAACCCCTCACTATTTATGTATTGTCTGCGAAATGAATGAAATACAGCTCACTAGATCGCTGATATCCTTTTCATTTTTCATGATATTCAACTGAAACTTTTTTTATAAGATGCAGTATAAATCAGGCTACAATATTTTTGTAGTTATAAATTTCTGTCGTTCGCGCATGCGCCGTGAAAAATTATTTCCTTTTAACGTTCATATCTCATCGAATTTTTAATATTTTTATTTACCGCTTTAGTATGTTCTTTCTCTTGTATTTTGTCATCTTTCCTGAAGTTGTGATAAGGTTTGATCAAAAACTCTGCGTGTTATGAGCAAAAACCCTTCAAATAAAATTGCCGTTTTTTCAAAAATGTTTCATATCTTCAGAAGTAAGAGTGGTACGTTCATAAAAATTTGTACAGTAATTATACATAGTATGCTAATTAATTACTGAAATTGATAGCTTATTCCGAGCTATTTTCGAAGAGTTATGGTCAAAAAGCGGTTTTTCTTTCAACCCCCTTCTTGTCGTCCCCCAAATGCAAGGGTAATTTAATTTCAACTTGGAAATGTTCGGTGAAGTCTATATTTTGTATGACTAAAGTTAAAGAACAATTGATCACTTATTTCTCGAGCTATATGTAAGAATGTAAATTTTTGAAAGTGTCCGGATACTTTTGGCCACCTAGTGTAGCATCCAATATGTGCCAAGTAGGATCAGCAGCGGTTTCTGGAAACGGATATCACAGGCCAACGATGAAAAAACTTTTTTAATGAAAATACCTAATAACTACATGCAAGTTAATTGGTTATCAACTTATGTGATCCCTTTGTTACTCCATAATATAAATGTATCCTCCAGTGGCAAAAAGGTTCGCTACCTTTGCAATTTGCAATTCAATGGGATAAAAGGATAAAACATTTATCCAATAGAATCATGATTTTTTTAATTAAGAAAAAATTGCATTTCTTTAGAATTTAAAAATCATATTTTAAGGACTTAAGATTTTAAGATCACTGTATTTTTACTTGTTATCTCCAAATTGTTAATTTTTATACTTACACTCTATTTTGCTATGAATTTTTTTGAGTCCTTGATCTGCTCCAGTTAGTGATGCCAAAAGAAGCGTTCTTTTCCTATTTAACAAGATACTTTATTATGCGAAACGTTTTGCCCAATTCGCTCGAAATTTAGACTGCCAGCTTAAATACTGAAGTATGGGAAGTTCTCTCCCCTCTTAGTGTTATAGCTCGATGGAAGACCCTGATGAAATTTAGCGAGGTTGTTCTATCCATAGATATAAGAATAATTGGAGTGTAAGTTTTACTTTAAAAGTGCTGTAAATCAGAAAATAACACAGGCCAACGATGAAAAACTTTTTTAATGAAAATACCTTATTCTTATGTTGTTTAGGTTGCTGAATCCAAATATGATGCTTAAAAAGTTGTATCACCCACCATTTATTCACATTTTATAGTTACATTCATGAAATAAAGAAACATTTTTAGAATTTAACAGCTTTTTCATAGTAAAGATAACATGAAAAAATAGGTCTAATGAACAAAGATGATGTTGGCAGCACTGCTGAAACACATGCTACAACATGATGGGGGATTACTGTTGGTCACTTCACCGGGAAGTTCAGCAAGCTATTCATCGCAGGAAAAGCTACACAAGAAGCTTCAAGGAAAAAAGGGAAAGAAAATATAAAGCAATTCCAGTTGACAAGTGAACCTTGTATCATCACATAAAATTACTATTCCAAGTATTTTACTGTAAATACAAACCATTTTTACGATTCTACAGTGTTTCATTGATTTCCCTATATACTGTAAATGGGTATTAGACTATATAATAAAATACATTTTGCTTGGAAACTAAGGGTGATACATAAAAACTACAAGCAGATTTGGATTCAGCACATAAAAATCTATCAAGATCAGCTATTAAAATTAAAAAAGTTTTCAAAAAGGATTTTTTTGTTGGCCTGTGTATTTATTCTAATGGGCGACTCCGTGAAAGACGAAGCACAAAGTCATTGCCTATTTCATTCTGAACTGTTTTAGGACAATTCGATTTTGAAAAAAAGGCACCGACTGCTGTACAAAACAGCCAGCAGATATTCCAAATATGTTAAGTCTTTGTTTCGTTGCATGACATTTTGAGTAACATGGACTCTACTTCTATAAAAGATGGCTAAATTTTGAAGATTTCCAGAAACTGTATTTAATGAGCCAGGAGGAAAAAAGATGAAAGTCACTTTTTCGTCAATTTTGAGATATTAGCGCTATCTAGGGGCTATGAAGGACTAGTATCATCTGGTAGAACAAAAAAAAGGGGGGGGAGATGAGAATCGACCGAAATATGCATGAAAACTTTATTAACTACACAAGGAGTTACGAAAAGTCAAACTTTGTTCTTCGTTTTTCTCGAAATCGCTTTTTGGTCACTTTCATCTTTTTTCCCCCTGGCCCTTCATTTGTATGATGGTTCTTTGATTTCGCAACAGACGTATCTTACGAAAAACGTCCGTAACGGAGAAGATGCTTTTATTTCAATATTTCTCTTGGAAATGTTCAAAATTTGAATGCATTATATGGTGGTAAAGATCATGCTCTTCATAAAGTTCGTGAAATAAAATAAGAATTTAGCATATTTCTAGTCTTTCTAAGCTGTTTTGTGAAAAACTGATACGTCAGTACAGTCAGAATAACTGATACGTCCACTTCAGTACGGACGTATCAGTGTGAAAAACTGATACGTCCGTACTGAAGTGAAATTGCCTCTTTTTTGTTTAGTTTTGTATTAATGATTCGGTGATTTCAAATTAAAGCTAACAAATAGACTGGCAAGATCGAATCCTTCGATTATACACGATTATTTCAAATCTCGATTACATCGGTTTGGTTTCGAATGATTCTTTGATTTCATAATCTATTGATCTTTCCAACAAATCGATTATCCAATGATTCTTTCTAATAATTTTAAATGAATGTTTGTTCTAATGGGCGATTCCGTAAAAGACAAAGCAACTCCACTGTATGAATATTTTTCGAATAATTTCAAAATTTATTTTTCCAGCTGATCAATAAGAGTGATTTTGTCTAATACTTCATCATCGAATATATGAGTGATCTTTTTTAATTATTTCATATACGAGTATTTCCTCCACACCTTTTTGAATCGTGATCGATTAAAATCGACCAACTCGATCAGTGATTCTTTCGGGTGATTCTTATTGGTATCGATCGATTCGAAAATATAAATGTTTGACAATTACAAAATTATTGAAAAGAATGTGTCGAGGACCGATTATTCGAAAAATAATTGGATAACAGATCATTTGATTATGAAACTTTTCCAAATAATCTCCTAATAATCGATAATTGATTAAAAAATCAAAAGAAGTCACTCTCAAAAACTCCCAGTAAGGGGTCACGGAAGGTCACTGATCTCTTAAAAAAATCCCTATCTGGCAAATTTCGCCTGACAATCAATTTTGAACCTTTTTTTATTGTTGCCTAATGTCTCTTTACATGGCAGTTAGAAGCGCGTGAATGCTCGTATTTTATCATTCGGTAAAATTCGGAAGTTTCATTCGGTAAATTGAGGATTTCATCATCCAAAAAAAAAAAAATTATCACTCGATAATTTTTCATTTTTTAAAAATTACTCAACAGTTGGTGCATTGGCTTTTTTTTTAAACTAAGTAATTATTATACGGACATGAAGAATCCTTGTCAAATTTGTTTCGAAAACCCTATTTACTATATAAGCTAATGTTTCTAGAGAATGAGATTTTTATGTGAAGTCTTAAATATGGAAATTCAGCCACACGTATCGTAATTATAAACAAGAAGTTCTGCCAAGAACTAAACGAGCCTACTTTCCCGTACATCGACATCGGCATTCTAGCATCTGATCAATATTCTCTTGATTATCTGTGACTGAAAATTATATCAAACATACCTTTTTAGAACTTAAAGCTGATTTCTAAAAGCAAAATATATCCCTCTCATCAGATGAAATAGACACGTAAAAAGTAAATAAACGAATAAGTAAAGTTTTGTTTCACCTTTCATCGAATGTAACTGTTTTGTTCTTCCGTATAAAAGTTAATCAATGGTTTACAAAAAAAAATTAAAAGTACAAAGAAAATCAAAACACATTTTATCAAAGAAAGAAAAAAACTCGTTCGTTTAAAAAAAATGTCTCGAATTTCATTTTTAATCCGTTACCAGTTGTTAAAAATAAAGAATAAAATGCTCTCGGGAGCAAAAAAAATCGTCTGCCAAAAAAAAAAATTTTTTTAATGCTTTTTCGTCTTTTATTTTTAACGGATAAGTAGGCTAAAAACCAACATTACAATTATAAAAAATCAAGCGTTTAAAAGATTTAATATGTCGGCAAAACATGATTTATGAAACTAAAATCTTCTTTAAAAGCTTCAGATCTTCCATAATACATTCTAAACTATCTCCAAAAGAAAAAAAAAACTGCCAAACAAACGGTAATCTCAATGAATAGAGCAAGAAATATCGAACTAGGACAGCAGACAATAAATGTAAAACTGTCTAGTCGCATAATTGCACATTCTTTCGCTCCAATGGGCTATTTCAAACTTGCAAAACAACATTTTTTTGTCAAGATTAACGCGATGCGAACAATTAAAAGTCAATAAATGTGGTTGTTTTTGGTTTTAATCTTTTATAAAAGTGGAGAAAATATTTTGTGAATAACACATTAAAAATCATCATTCTAGCTTACAGTAGCTTTGACATTATTTCACGAGAATAGTGAAACATGAAACCCAGTGATGTTATTTGTAAAAATAAGGTGACATTAATGTTCCCGATTTCAAATGTTCAATGAAATTATGATTTTTTTTAATGACATACTTAAATATGTAGCTGGCTACAAAATAATCGAAGTGTTCAGAAAAAGTAAACTGATAGTGGTATTCACAATATAAATAATCCCCTAAATGTTTGATGATTTGAATACTGCTGTGAATGAAATGCTAAAGATTTTAGAGTATGTTTTTGCTGTTTGCTTTTTCAGTTTTACGTACCATGTTTCGACTTTAATTTTCAGGCGGTTGTTAAAGTATTTACTTCCATCTTCTCAATCAGGAAGTGTCGAATAAATTGGGACAAACACATTTACGCGTTTACAAATTTATTTTTTATTCTATGCTAAATGCATTTTTGATAACTCTCTTTGTTAAAATTAATTGAATTGAATATGCAAAAAGCAATACCGGTAAGAATTGGAACAAATATTCAATGCGTTTGTTATTGCTTTATTTTATTTTTAACAAACTTTTCAAAAAAGAAGGAGATTCTCAAGTCGACCGGAATCTTTTATTTATTCCATATTAAATGCATTTTTGATAATTGGCTGTGAACAACACCAGTATTACTTACTTGATTACGTTCGGCACATGTTTAAAAACAACAATAATCAATAACTGCACTCCAAATAATGATTTTAGGAATAAATTACAAATAATGTTTTAAACAAAATCATGCTAAGCAACTTTTTTTAAATTGAACTAGGAATTGATTTGAACTTTTCTTTTGGTAGTAAAAAACTGATAAAAATAAGAGCAACCTTTCTCAAATTGATGGCGCTAAGTGTAATTTTGCTGTGTCGCGACATTATATTGCACTTATTTTATCATTGGGAGATTCGTTTCACTGTCAGATTATTACCTCCAAAATATTTTTGGAAAGAATAACATGAAACAATTGGCTACTTTTCAATAGTTTAGAGATTTCATCATTTAACATTGTATAACGAATTTTTATATTAATTTTTTTTTCACTTAAATCAATTATGTATAAGTTCTTTAATACGTGGGAATTCATTTCATGTGAATATTACCTTTACTTTGTTTTATTTCAATGCAAACTATAAACAAAAATAGTTTTCAAATGAATTTTGACATATTAAAAAAATCAGCTTTGATAACGGAATGTGATATTGTTATAGATTAAAACTAATCAAAATTCAAGATTTGATATTGAATATGAATATAAAATATTGATTTAGTATTGAGAAATTATGTTAGATTATTGTTATTGAGCATTAGTTATTGTTTTATAATTAAAAATAAAAAAGTACATAATATTCACATGAAATGAATACATACATATTAGAGAAGTTACAAATACATTATTTTAGTGAAATAAATCTAATAATTCATTATACAATATTAAATGATGAAATCTTTAATAAGCATGAAAAGTCTCTAGAATTTAGTCCACTAGTGCATTTAAGCTCATAAGCTTAGGCAAACTTTCAGGGAAACTTCGCAAAAACAATCCTTTTTTCTGAAGGGTGGGAGTGGGTTAAAGGCACGGCTTTTGGATAACTAATACACACCCTCTATTTATACAGTTAATCAGATTTTTTCCACTGACTTCATCACCAGTGATGCAATCAATCATGTGCTTGAAAGAAACATAAAAGTTGATTACAACAATTGAAAACGCATTCTATGATTTTTTTTTTTCTCCCCTGCATATAACCGCAAACGCCAAATGATGGGTATTAATGATCCGCAAGACGAAACGAAGTGAAGAGATACGAATGCTGAAGAAAATCCAAGGAAATTATACAGTTTATAAATCGGCTGCAGAAAGATGTGTTGTTTAAGAAAATAAAGAATGCCTAGGGGGAAAAAATGAAAGATAAGTGGAACGAAAAGGATTCTCGAGGCGGGATGATTAGAGGGTGAAAATCTTGCTTACTTAGCATTCTAGGGCTCTTCAAACTCGAATGAAAAGGTATTTAACAATAGATTCCAGGATAATGACCCGTAAGAATGTCTGTGGAATGGGAGTTACGGCGAGAAAAATAAACAAATATTGCTTCGTCTCGTCATTTGGAAAAGAAAATTAAGGGAAGGAGAATTGAAGATGTATGATTTTTCTAAATGATTTTGTTGAATAGAAATAAATTTGGAGGCAAAAAATTTTTTTGTTATAATTTTAACTTGAAGTACACAAATGTATCCGATTTTGAGCACAAAAGAAAGGCTCAAACTCAAAACCAAAAGGTTTTCTGTCCTGCTTTCTCATTAAAAATGCTTCTTTTAATTCATAAAACAAAATAAAATCGCAATCATTGAAAATGCAAAGAAATAGTTCGACTTAGAAGAGTGTTTCGTTGCATATTCTCGTAACATAAGCCTAAATATTTGCGACAATAATGGTTTAAATCTGAATAACACATACACACAAATAAATCTCATAAATTTACGTTATTCAATTATGATTTTATAAGCCGCATGAATTTATGTTTTTCGATTATATTTTCGGTTTTCGATAAGGATTTAATGAAACGAGCTACATAAATTTACGTTCTCGTTTTAATTTTTATTTTAAAACAGGTTTCGCGGTGATTCCTTCTTATTGTAATTAAACGGGAAGAAAAATTTAAAAGGTTAATACAAACTTTAAAAACTTCTTAAAAATTCTTTGAAAATAGGGTTAAAAATCACATATAAAATTTGTGAAATGCTTTTTTAATTTCGGAATCATTCTATTTCAAAATAGTTCCAAATCAAGAAAATAATGGCAATTCTAAATACATCGACGTTAAAGTTCGTAGAAAATATTCTGTAGAGGACAACAACTCATTAATAAGTATGAACAGTGATTGAAGTAGCAGGAAAAGGTACATTCTAGCTTAAAGCGTCGTTTATTGCCATAGCAACGAGGAAGGCCCTTGAAACACTGTTGATATCAACCATTGACACAGCGTGCCAGAGAGAGTAACACACCTGCTACTATCTTTAATGATTCGTTCTAAACACAACGCAGCAGGTTTTCTGAGGAACATTAATTGGAGTAACTGGGGAGAGTAACGACTTACACAAACATCAGTTAGGAAAGAAAAATAAAATAGAACACTTTAGCTCTTGAAATTGAGTCAAGCGAGTGAATTTAACCTTGATTAACAGCAGTTTCTGTTTTTCCAACAAATTTTTGTATTTGAATAACTCGCACCACAATGTGTTCGAAACTATTTGGAAAAAAAAAAGAAAAGAAATATTCAACAAATACATCGTTTAATTTGTCCAAAACTGAAACCCTAAAACTCACACAAGCAATGTTTTAACCACCTAAAGTAACACGGTTAGCAAATAGTGACAAAATGTGAATTAGGGCGATTAATACTTTCCATAATGAAATAAAGCAAGACGTCATTTATACTTGTGAAAATTCTGTATTTTCGAAAGAAAAAACGAGTCAAATGACATGTTCTGGAAATGTGAGGAGCATTTCTTTTACAAGGGCCACGAAACATGCTCCCTTTCAGTTTCCTTTTTTTTTTTTTTTTTCTAAATAGTATGTTCTTTTTATCAGTAAAGTAGTATAGCCGTCAAGTAATACGTTCTTAAAAACATTAACTGAGCTTGTAGTTTATATGACATGTTCTTTAAAAGAAAAAAAATCCAAAAAATACGTACTTTGAAACGAAACCAATAATATGCTTAAAGGTAACATTTTCCAAAAAGGTTTAGAAACGTTTTCTTTCGATAGACAAGTAGAGGTCTTTTGAGAAATTTTTTAGGAAAATTTAAAAAAGATCACTTTTTATCTCTCCATGAGGAATTTTCGGTCAGTTACATACTATTTCGACGCATTGGTTTTATTAAGATGGTTATAAAACCAAAAAGTTCATCTGTGATTAGTTCGGGGAATTAAGTATTAATTTTTAATGAATGAAAAAAATTCATACAAAAAACGGAGCGTGTCTTATTAAGTTCACCTTCGTCGTCCCAAGGCATTAGGCGCAGTTGGATAATTAATGAAGATTAGGAGGAAAGTCAGCAATAAAAACATATACAAAAATCAACTTGAGAAGTATTAAATATTAATTTTTAATTAATAAAAACTGTAATTCGTGAAAAATGAACTTCTCTTAGTAAGTTCTCTTTTGAAGTCCAAAGGCACTAGGCGCAGTTGACTAAATAAACATTTGGGGGAAAGTCAGCAACAAAAAATATACACATAAATCAGATTAAAACGCATCACACGTATTAAAAAAAAGCTAAAGATGTAATAGAGGCTATAATGAATAACTATCTATATTTTTCATATTTAGGGTCATTCCATAGAAATGTCAACCTCAGCCGAAGAAACAAAAATACGGAAGCGAAAAAAGAATCAAAAAATAAATTAAAAAATAAAAATCATACAACATAAGAAGTTTAAAAAAATTGAAAAAGTATTGTAATTATCACTGAGATTAGCATAATAAATAGTTTGTAGTGTGTTTACTGCTTGTTATTCGATGGTTACGCTAGTCACACTCCATCTTGAGTAAAAGTGACACTTAAGACTAAAAAAAAATTAAGATTTAATAAATGTATTTTCTGCTTTTAAAAGCCAACTTTACACATTTTTCAAATATATCATTCAATTTTTAACACTTGCTACTTTGAGAAATTTTTGCCTCACAACATGAGCATTCATTTTCGGGGTTGCAAAAATGTTACGTTAGTCACGCTGCTATTTTGGTTGGAAAGATATCTACTGTCAGTAATTTCGTTTTAAATTCTTAGCAGGAATGATACATAGATATCATGTACATTGTAAATCCACCAGCATAACTAAAAAATATTTTTTATCCTTTATGTTACAAGTAAAAACAGTTACGAAATCAGCTCTGAATGTTACGTTAATCACTATGGAATGACCATTTAATAACAAATGGCGGTGTGATGCATCACTATTCATTCAAACAAAATGAAATTAAAGGTAATAAAAGAAGTCCATGAGAATATAGAATAGACAAACATTATTTATCAGGGCTAGAAAAAAGTAAATTTTCAAGATAAAAATAAAATTTTAAATTTAACAGCAAATTAAAAAGAAAAAAAAGTTTCTGTTATCATCACGAAATTAAAAATATACATATTAGTACGCTGATTTTAAAGATCAAATAGGCAACATAAAGCGATGTACAAAATGAAATCTAAAAAGCGCTCTTAGTTTTCATGAATTTTTAAATTTAATTCAACCGTCCAACCATCAAGCCTTTCGTTATTTTTATCAACGGTAAGCCCGTAAAGATTTTTTAATTACTCGTTTCATTGTTCATTTGTTAAAAAATCCACTTCCTAGAGAGAAAAAAAAATACAATAAATTTCTGAACGTTTTTCGATTTTTGGTTGTAAAATATGATTCCTCATGTTATTCGCTACAAATAAAATGGAGTTGCACGAATATAAATTTTGAATAGTTTATAGAACAGTCTAATATCAATAAAATAAAAAAAAAATCCTTTTTCTAAGATGCTCTACTTCAAAAGATCTTTCGATAAAGTTTTATCCAAAGTAAATCCGCCTACTACACCAGGATTTATAAGGGATTCAAGATTTCATTTAAAGCCAAAAATTCTTCAAAAGCAGTAAACATCAAGTGACCCGTACACATCAACCCTAGTCAACCGAGGAAATGCAAACACGCGCACGCTCGCCCACACAGCGGTTTCGGTCACTAAATGAATCGAATCTTTTTTTTTTTTTCATTTTAGGTTAAATTGTTTTTGCACCACTTTCAGTTCACCGACAGAAAAAGCAGATTTACAGGGGTGCACCTGCTAATCAAACAATAAACCAATTTCTGCGTCATAGCAACACGACATTTTTAAGCACTTTTGAAGTGGTATAGTCTTTAAAAAAATAAACGGTTCTAAAACTGGCGACGACCAATAAAATGCAAAAAACAGCACAATTAACTTAAACTGATGGCGATATTATATTTCTTGTTTGTGTTCATTAATATAATCCAAGTCATTAAGACATAGCAGATTATTGGCTTTTATTTACTTTTTCGATTTATTTATTTGTGTATTAATAATTTGAACAATACATCCTTTTAGGCAGGGATTCAAGTGAAACACGGACGATCGCAACTCACCATTGCAATCGCAAATTCCCAAATTTGGATAAGGCGCAATCGCAATAAATGCTAATCGCACCGACGTTACTACGGGTGGAGCCAATAAGAGCTCACAAGCGGTCAGCGATCTCCTCTTATTCGCTAAGTAGGCTGTGACGTTTTATCTAGCTCGTTTTTCATAGGCAAACGTCACGCTGACGTCACGATGTTTTTATCAAGAAACGTTCTAATGTAATTCATTTCCAGTAACGATTGCAATATGCGATCGCCTGTTTCACTTGAATCCCTGCCTTATTTACTTATTTAGTTCACAATAAATGCCCTTCAGTTTTTTTTTTTTTTTTTTTCATTTTATTTTAAGAGGACTATAAAAATTGCATTCCCATAACCCTATTTAAATCCTAAAGTTGATTGCATTTAATATTAGGCAGAATAAATGTAACTTTCTTTTACCTTTCCCCAACAAAAAGCATGAAGTTTTATTTCGAGAAATAATGTAACTAAAAAAATGTCAACACACGGAAGGGACTCATTAGAATGTTTAAATGTGCACTCATTAATATATTCAACAACTTTTAATATGAATTAAAAACCCAACGTTGGTAATTAAATCTCTGCCGGTAGTGCTGTAAAAATTCTTTTTAGCAAATTAACCATATTTCTAGCGACTTTCTTGTAAAATGCTAACATCGTTTGATGATCATGCAATTGAAATAGCATCGCCGTTTCAAAGTTCAATGTTTATTGCCAATAAGATGGCAAAGACAGCTGCGTATCTTAGGGGCAGTCAAATTACATGTGCCCCTCCCACAGGTATAAAAATAAGTTGATTATATCCTTAACTATTTTGTAATTTATTTCTTCATAACATAAGTAAAATAATTTTAACTATTAAAAAGACACAATCTCACTCTCTCACACGCATATAAAAAGGATATTTGAGTATAATAATTTTGATTTGTTATGGAAGTAATATTTCAATATGCGATCAGTAAAAGTTCACCTAAAGTTCACGAATTTCGATTTCAAAGGTACAAATATCACGATTCGTTCATTAATGCTGCTGTTGATAGGAAAAAAATGATTATTTTACTTTCACAACTTGTTTTAATTATTACGAAAATTATTTTAAGTGATACAGAGCGTTATTCTATAAAGGTTTAGTAATTAATTCGCTTAAAATGTTAGAAAAACATATTTTGCCAGCACATCCTAAGAAAATTAGTGTAACATTTCTGAACGTTAATGTCAATAAAAATTATACGGGGGTTTATACGAGGGCCTTTTTACTTTTTGTTAACCCCCCCCCCCCCAACAAAAAAAATATTTCGGTATCCGTCATCGCACAAATAGCAATATTGCGGAAACGTGAATCTCTTACTTTCGTTACTGCTACTATTGTAAAGGCGTTTAAAAAATCTCTCTGCCTGTGTAAGAAAAAAAAAAAAGAAGGATCTATCTGATTCACATTCGTGAAAGCGAAAGTAAGATACAAAATCCATGGGAACAGATGCACATTTTGATTCTATATTTGAAAACACTTTAGAGCAATTACACTCTAGTCATAGATTTCAGTTGAAGTACATGCTACAACTATAGCGTTCTATGCTCTAAAAGAGGACGCACTTGAGTTCCCATTTTCCCGCCTCCAAGGGTTGAATTATTGCTCAGTGTTTGAAGTACCCTTTACTATGACCAAAGCATTCTACAGACATCCTTTTTTACAGCAGTCCCAACCATTTCCCTTCCGTGACATCTTTCCTAGTTCCTACTACGATAAAATTCTATAGTACGCAATATTTTTGTCAAAAGATGTCTCTAGTTAAGAATACGTTTACTAAATATGCTTCAAATAGTTAATTGGAATTGCAAAAAATGGAATGAAGTTAAAAAAATTAAAGAAAAAAATAATTTCTTTCAATTCAAGAAGTCAAATAATTACTGAAATCTACTATTAAAAGTAAGCCTATCATTTGGGGCGGATCAACCCCCCCCCCCTCCCGCCTCGACTTTAAGAAATCGATGTAATTAAATGTAAGTGGGCGTGTTTTTTGCCCTTTTTAAATAATTTGCATTGCCCGCCCTCCCCTTGCAAAACTGGAAATGAGAGGCCAGATTATTAGGCTGTTTTGAGTTAAAGTTGAAGTATATTTTATAAAATTTATACGTTAGAAAACATACGATAATTATTTCAAATTTATCTACAGCAGCTGTTTGTTCTATCACTAAGGGCCGAATTCAAGTGAAACACCATTGCAATCGCGTCGAGGCGATCGCAAATTGCAATCGCTACTGGAAGTCAAATTGCGTTTGAATCGCATCTCGTAGCGATTGTAACGTATCCAAATTTGGGAATTTGCGATTGCATTGGTGAGTTGCGATCGTCCGTGTTTCACTTGAATTCCTGCCTTAGTTTTTATTGGTTCTGAAAAGGGCAGTTTTTGCAAATAAGTTTGTCAATGATACCTTAAATAACAAAGCAAACATGTCACCCTTTAGACATTTTGGAGGAGACGTACAGAAAAAAATATGTTTATATTGTCTTATAAGAGCTGTATAATGAAATTATCTTTTCTAATGAAATGCGTTTGAAATATTAGTCAATTACATCTAAAGGCATAAATTCGTTCAAAACTTGCTCAAACCTGACTAAACAAATTTAAGTAATGGAGAGTTATTCATAATCTGCTATAATAACTGCAATCAAGTTGTTAAATTCAGAGTACGTAATTTCCTTCTATCACTTAAATAACAGATTAGGTAAGCAAGCAAGCAAATGTTGATGCTCAAAATTTTCTAAAATTTAGTCTTTAACTGAATTTTGGAACTCAAGCGAGAAAAACTCCCTTTTTTTTCACAACAAAAACCGTTCTGTAACTTTTAAAAAATTAAACAAACAATCGTTTGCTTCTTTGAAAATGCCGCTAAAGATTACTGCAGCTTCTAAAATCTGCTCCTTAATCTCAAAATAGAATACAAAGATGCGTTTAAACTTCCGCTGTTAACAAATCTAAATTTGACTTCAAGAGTACAATATTGTTTCAGAAACGGTTTTTTAATTATCCCTCCGCGCAATAGCAAATGGGTAATTCGGTCAAGAGGAACGTAATTTACGCTGTAATGATCAAGAACGATTGTTTCGTGACTGAAATTCGATGTAGATTTTATCCTCGATGCAATTTAGATACAATTGAAGATGTCCACTTTAATTCTATCACCAATGTAATCGGCTGATGATGTTTCGAACAGCAAAGCAGGCGATGAAAAACTATTTTATTCATTTAGAGAGAAGGAAAAAGAAAATGAATGGATGACATACAAAATGGCGAACTTTTGTGATCCAACTGCTGTATTTCGAAGAGTAGTGTTTCTCAATGCATATCCTAGAAAGCAGAATTGTTTTCCGAAAAAATAAGTAATCAAATCTTTTTGTGAAATGTCAAAACTGAGCCGGTAGAATAGTTTTATGAATAAAATACCCGAAACATTCAAAAGTATTTGTTTTGAACAAAATCAGCACAAGGCTTGATGATTTTTTTTAACAAAAAAGAAAAAAGGACGATAATTCTTTTGATTAACCACGTGTAGTTATGACCAACATTAATATCAAAAAACTTTTGGAAGCATAGATGTTTAAAGAGTTGATTTCCTTAACAGAAATTGGACAAATAGTTTGTTTACAAAACGGAGTTCTCATTTTTCGTCATATTTTTTAAGCTTTAATTATCTTTATACTTTAATCGGGTTTTTCCCGATGAATTTTAACTCTTAACTGGTGTCGGGAGGTAGTCTTAACACAAGATGCCTTCAAGTTTTGAATTCAAAAGTTGTGTAATGTTTACATAGATGGCTTTGTTTGTATGTCGGTATTGTTGCAGTCGCGTTTATATTTTTTAAAAAAGAAAATAAAAATTAAAAAATAACTGGAAATTTTCCTTACTTTGATTGCTAAAATTTTGTGGAGTGCACAAGAAATATAATGCTGGGGTTCATCACTTCCGTTAGCAAAGGGAAAAAAAATCACCTGGCCAATTAAGGGTTAAAACATTTTAATATACTTGCTGAGTCTCTAATTCGAAGATCCATTCTCTATTTTTGGAAAGTAACTTTTCAATGAAACGTTATTCTTAAGTGGAGGCATCGCGTAACTAATGGAGCATTTCTTACAAATGCTAAAGTTTCGTCAAAAAAATTCAGATCCTATTGCTGAACTAGAAATAGTAAAAAAATAAAAATAAAAAACGCACGCTGCTATCTAATGGAATGGCAGGTGGAATATTTTAGGATTCGAATCTGCAAATGTAAGAATTTTTCAAGCGGAAAATTGTCATGCCTGTCATTCTTGACGTTCAAGACAGGATTCCAGAACTGTTCGAACATTAGTAGAATAAAAAATAATTCAAATATTTGTCAATGGTAGCAGGTTGATTCAAAATTCCAATAAAATGCAGCTGTCCTTTTCTTTTTCTTATTTGGATGTGCGTATTTATGGCTCAGTTTCTAACCTGTGGATCGCCACCTCAATTAGAGTAGAGAGGTTTTTTTTTTTCCGGGGTGTGGCGATATTATTTCATTTAAAATATGTATAAGACTGTACAAACGAGCTTTGTATAAAGTCTTGCATTACTTTTTAGTTTTTATACAGGGTGTACACTCCTATCGTAGACCAATAGCTAATTTCTTAACCGTTAGAGATAAGCATATAGTTCATTTGGGAAAAAATCTCTAAATTACGAAAGGAATTTTGGGTCTATTCAATGTTTTTCAAAAAATCAAATTTTGAAAGAGTTACGAAACTTAGATTTTTATACAGCCCCCCAGTCCTATCAATCATATTTAGTAAAACATTTTTGACACTGTAACGTTTAAAACTAAAACAAAATCACTGTTCTACGACAAAAATTGACCGAGTTATGACGTTTCGAAAAATCAAGATTTTGCATTATTTCATGACGTCATCGGTGGAGCGATCTCTCGATGACGTCATGAAATAATGCAAAATCTTGATTTTTCAAAAACTTATGAACTCGGTCAATTTTTGTCGTAGAACAGTGATTTTTTTTTTTTTTAGTTTTAAACGTTACAGTGTCAAGAATGTTTTACTAAATATGATTGATAGGACTGGGGGGCTGTATTGAAATCTAAATTTCGTAACTCTTTCCAAATTTGATTTTTTGAAAAACATTGAACAGACTCAAAATTCCTTTCGTAATTTAGAGATTTTTTCCCAAATGAACTATATGCTTATCTCTAACGGTTAAGAAATTAGCTATTGGTCCACGATAGGAGTGGACACCCTGTATACGTTTATTGCATTTTTTTTTTTTAAATTTGTTTCGAGCTTGAGTGCTTCTGATTGAAACACAGAAGACTGATCAGCTAGTGCCCATATATTTGACTCAAACAGGCCGAATACGAAGTGCCCCATGGATTTTTGCATGTTTTCACAGCTTAAAATGAGTTTCGAACAGTGAGAAAAAAAATATGCTTATTTACAATAAATCTTCGAAATCTGCCAACATGTGTCCCCATAAAGCTATACTAATTAAATGTAAACTACAAGCGCCTGATAAAAATGTGGATTCGAAATTAAAAAGATTTAAAATAACGCGCAAAATATAATAGATCCTATTTTAAACCCCTTAAGATTAGAAAAGTTACTTTTCTTTTTATTAAACACCAGCAGGGCGTAATTTACACGTGAGCTCAAGCTCTGCACCTCTTTTTAAGCCTACTTTCCCGTTAAAAATAAAAGAGACGAAAAAAGCATTAAAATTGGCTTAATGCATCTAAAAAATGTCGCCAAGTCCAAAAAATATCGCCAAGTCCCAAAAAATATCGCCAAGTCCAAAAAAATATCGCCAAGTAAAAAAAATATCGCCAAGTAAAAAAAAAGTCAAAAAGAAACAAAAAAATGAAATAAATATCGAAAAATTAAAAATTTGAAAGTAGGGTATTCAGATGGGGAATTTGTGTGTCGGTCGGTCGGTCGGTCTGTCTGCCCCCCCCCCCCTAATAACTTTTGAATGAACATTCCGATTTGAACGAAATTTTTTTTGTTGGAAAGATCTCAGCGAGTACAGCTCATTCCCATATTTGATTTTTCGATTTGAACAATTTTTGGTGCAACTTTAAACCGTTCAAACAACCTGGCCCGCGATATTAACTTTTTAGTTAACAGTCCGATTTGAACAAACTTTTTTTTGTTCGAAAGATCTTTTCAAGGGTACTTCATTCCCGTATCTACATTTTCGATTTGAACAATTTTTCGTTCAACATTGGTACCGTACATTGGTACCGTACAAACAAGCTCTCACCCCTAATAACTTTTGAGTGAACCGTCCGATTTAAACAAACTTTTTTTTGTTCGAAAGATCTCGGCAAGGATACTTCATCCCCGTTTTTAAATTTCCGATTTGAACAATTTTTCGTTCAACATTGAACCGTTCAAACAAGCTCTCACACCTAATAACTTTTGAATGAACAGTCCGATTTAAACAAACTTTTTTTTGTTCAAAAGGTCTCGGCAATGATGCTTCATTACCGTATTTAAATTTTCAATTTGAACATTTTTTTTGTTCAACATTGAACCGTTCAAACAACCTTTCCCCCACATAATAACTTTTAAGTGAACCGTCCGAATTGAATAAACTTTTTTTGTTCGAAAGATCTCGGAGAGGCTCATTCCTATATTTCACTTTTCAATTTGAACCATTTTTCGTTCAATGATGAACCGTTCAGAAAAAATTTTAACATGAGCGCCTACGGAGAAATTTAAATTGAATGTTGATTCTGAACTTTAAGGCGGATTTCCTTCAAACTAACTTTGTAAGAAAATGGTTTTGATAAATAATGTATTGTAAAGTACTTTTCTGAATAATCTTCTGTGAGGACTCTGATTCCGACTCCGACTCCGCAAACATGGCGGAAATGCAGGCTCAGAAAAAATGACTGACTGGGCAGACGATTTTTTGTTTATTTATTTATTTGTTTGTTTAATTTATTATTATTTTTTTTTATCAGACGATTTTTTTTTGTTAACAAAAATTTTTCATTCACGAGAGCATTTTATTCCTTATTTATATTTAACAACTGGCAACGGATTAAAAATGAAATTCAAGACATTCTATTAACGAACAAGTTTTTTTTCTTTCTTTGATAAAATGTGTTTTGAAGTTCTTTGTACTTTTATTTTATTTATTTATTTTTTTTTCTTTTGAAAACGATTGTGGAATTTTTCTACGGAAGAACTATAACAGTTACATTCTTTAAAAGGTGCGACAAAACTTTATTGACTCGTTTATTTACTTTTTACGTGTCTATTTTATCTGATGAGAGGGGTATATTTTGCTTTCAGAAATCAGCTTTAAGTGCTATAAAGATATGTTTGACATAATTTTTAGTTTCAGATAATCAAGAGAATATTGATCAGATGCTACAATGCCGATGTCGATGTACGGGAAAGTAGGCTCGTTTAGTTCTTGACAGAACTTCTTGTCAATTTTATGTGATTGTGCACATTCTGGACGGAATTGAAGGGCTTGGGAGATGAAGGGATTATGTGACAAAACAGAAATTGCGAGTAATTAAAGTTCAAAGTTTTATTGTTGTAGCTTTTTTGTTTTCTGGTTTTGTCGTTAGTGTGCGTATGAAATTGGTCTAGTGACACCTACTCAGGGGCGTAGGAACCGGGGGAGCTGGGGCTCCCCTTGGAATATTCCAAACCGACTCAGCTCCCCGAAAAAATCCCCTTACTACAACGTTTTGCAGTACATTTTTTACCGCAAACGTGTTTTCAAACATGTGATCTTTTTTCTAAGAAATTCATATAATAAACAACAAAGAAGGGGGGGGAGCCTAAATTCGCTTTTAAGACTTGTATTAAAAAAAAATTCTAACCTCTAATAAAGTCACCAAAAATCGCCGAAAGCCATTTTTAAAAGAAATTTTGGAAAGGAATTTTGGAATTGGAAATTTTGCCGGGATAAAAGTTTCAGACTTCCTACTTCTAAGCAAATATTACATCAAAAACTAAGTTCATATTAATAAGAGTGCTTGTCGTTTCTTTGGCGAAATAGTAATGTATTTAAATTTGTTCGCAAAAAAATGCTTATTTTAACATAAATGACTTTATAATTGAGCTTTAGTGTAAATTGTGACAAAGTGCGTCCCCCCCCCCCCCTCTCCAAGAAAGCGCCAAGCTCTTTTATTGCACCGGGCTCCCCCTGTTTTAACTAAGTGCCTATGCCCCTGCATCTACTTTCCGATGTACGAAGTTTTATTTGCTTACCTGTATCCATTGCCTACCATTGTACAGAGTGTTCTTTTTTTTTTAATGTAACTTAGCCCCTTCATCCTCCAAGACTTTCAATTCAGACTATTTACGAATTAAAGTAAGGTCCTAGGACTAAAGGACATCCAGCACAGGGACGTCATTTCAAGTTTTTCCAGTGGGGGGGGGGGGCAAAGGGTCCAAACACAATACAATTTCATTGGAAAACATTAAAAACCACGCCCACTTATATGCAAATACATTGATTTCTCAAAGCTAGGGGGGGGCAATTGACCCCCCCCCCCCTTAAATAACGGACCTGATCCAGCACTTCCTTTCGTTAGAAATTATGCCAAGAACATCAGCACAGTATGAAATGTTTTTCGCAGAATAACAACTCTTCTTCGGTGAAATAGGGGAGAAAAACAGATTCTATGCCAAGAAACATCCTCTCCTCCCTTCATATTTTATCAGATAAGAAAATCGTGTAAAAAAGGGGGAGAATTGCAAAAAGGGTACTTCTTTTTTTTTCTTCTCTAAAAAATGCCCTACCTGTACAAGGGGGAAGGTTTTTGTTCGACCTTTACCAGCATACAAAAAAAAAAAAAAAAAAAGAGGGCATTCTTTTCAACATTTTCATGCGTTATCCGTTATTGAGGAACTGAATATTTGAAAAAGCATTTCTAGCAATAATTCCGTCTTTTTAAATCGTACCGGGGGGGGGGGGGTCATATTCAATGAATATTTTTTCAGAAAACAAAAGCCACGCCCCCTCATACGTAAACATTAATTTCTCAAAATCTAAGAGGATATTTCCCCCCCACTTGACCTCCCCCCCCCCTACATGATGGGCCTGAGCATAGGAAAATTTAAGAATTGAAACAAAAAAAGAAAAAGAAAGAAATTGCTCATTGAAAAAAATGTATTTTAATTTCATCAATCTGTAAAAATCGAAATTTCATTCGGCAATTGAAAAACTGTCCCTCCCAAAAAGCCAAATTCGGCGCTCCCATGGGATTAAATCTGCTCTGTCCTTGGCTGTTTCCAGGCATGTTTTGAAGAATTCAACATGCATTGTATGCATTAAAACGTTGCAGTCTTATTAAAGCAACATCATTTTATAACGTAATTGGTTAAATCTTATCGGAAAACATAAAACACACCCACTTGTATGTAAAAAAAAAAATTCTAAGCCAGGGGGCAATCGAACCCCACAAATGGCGGGCCCGCATTTCTGTCTAACAAAGTAATATCGGATTATGAGGTTTTTTTTTCGTTCTTATCTCCAATTCTGGTGAACTTATCACAGAAGTAAACTTTGTATTTAGAATTCTTAACTTGCTAATAAAGCATTTTAATCAAAAATCGCATGCTGGAAAATGTAGTTAAATGAATATAGCAAATATAGGTTTCTGCCATGAAAGAATTTTTTCTTACCATTAGAGGATGAGGGATTTTTTTACCATTCATAAATCTGAAGTAGAAGGTTCAAGTTTGCGATGTTTATTGCTTTAGTTTTTAAAGCAAATTTTCTTTTTTTTTTTTTTTTTGCTAATCTTAAGATTATGATGCCTCAAGAAAATGAAAAACTCTTCATAAATTATGAAATAAACTTGTGCTGAGGGAGGAACAAAAGTTTCATGAAGATCCTTAGAGGTTAAAGGGTATTTTTTTCAAAAGTAAATAAAAGTCTCGAATTTACATTGCTCCATCTATATTTCATACGAAAGGGGTGTATTTAAAAAAAAAAAAAGATTTTGTAATTTAAAACCACGCTTAGAATAAGTAATTTACAGCGATACTTAACAAAGATTCTGAAGCACTGAAAAAGAAAAGAAAAAGAATAAATCAATAGGGGGAGGGCGGGCATGTTCGCAGTTTTATGCTTCCTGGAGGAGAAACAATTTTGTTCACTTTTAGTTCTAAAAAAAAAAAAAAAACGAATTCACTACGTATCTCATTCACCAAACTAAACCCCAAAAACGTTTTAGTGAGCACCGAGAGGAAATTTTGTTCCTCTTATAAACACTGCATAAAAATGTTCAGACGGTTTTTTTTTTTACTTTAAATTTTGACAGATATTTAAATGTTTTAAAACTCCAGTCAAATATTGTCTTCCACACAAATTTTACAAAATATTCCAATTCTAGCCGCTTATCCTCATATCAAACACATCATTTGCTAATAAATTTATCTTCACCACAAACACAGAAGAGAATGGAAAAAAAAACACTTACTTCATCCATGACTTCCTAAAAGTGTGGTATCCATAATAGTTGATCAAATATTTTTCAATTTGACGTGATCATGTTGTGTGGGTGCCTTTAAACTGTTTAAATGGCGCGTTAGAGATTAAAACCCCAGACAGTTTCCTTCGAGATTCGCTGCGTTATTGATCGGCAAGGAACAGCAGCCGACGAGCAACCACCGACTGCCGAGATGGATCTGGCAACGCAGAAACGCGCGCCTTCTCACCGCAGTTGTCATGGTTACGCGAGGCCTCAGTCACTACGCTTTCCCGCGCAGGGGTGTCGACCTGGAACGGGAGGGGACGAATAAAAGTGGAGCTTTTTTTTACGATGCAAAAGCATAATAGTTCTGCTCTGCGGGATAGATGGCACTGGTGCAAGGAGCAGTTTCTTGGAGGGGAGGGATGAGGGAATGGGGGGTCAGGGGTGTTTATGGTCCTTCCTGTGACAGCAGGCCGAAAAAGGAAAACGAAGGGGCCCCGGACTACTCCCAAATCAAGTTTGAAACCGCTCATTTTGAATAAGAATTTTGGTCTTTTCCAGCTTTAAAAAATTTGGAATTTCCCTCCTGAAATACATTCCAGCAAACGAAATTAATTTGAATTTTCACATCTCGAATTCAAATTATGTTTTTCGCAATGACGAATTAACATAGGTGTCCCAGCAAGCAAAATTTCTTGCCTAAAGATTGCATCAAGATTGACGTGTCAAGAAGGCAATCTTGCATCAATCTTGCCTCAAGATTGTTATGTTACTGATTTTCGATTGTCAGAGTCTTGCCACAAGATTGTCTGACAAGGAGCATGCAACCTAATATCAAGAAAATAACAAGATAGGTTGTTATTTTCTTGATGTGCAATCTTGCATAAAGATTGTTATAACAAGAAAATATCAAGATCTTGACATTTTCTTGTCATGACAATCTCTATGCTCTCCTTCGCCACCATGTCCTGCATGGTGGTGCAGCGGGACTGTTGCAGACTGCGCCACCATGTGCAGCAGGGGCCGGTGAGCAGGACCGGGTTGGTGGATCACAGGGACGCGAGAGGTTGGCAGACTGCCAATCTGAAAGAGGGACTACACGAAGTTTGAAGCCTGAAAAGAAAACATGTAGCAATTTGTCATTGCCCAAAAACGAAGAGAAATCGCAAAATTTTAACTACTTTTTATTAAGTAGGGCAATGGTTTGGAAGATGGGCAACCACAGTGCCCGATTAAGACATGAAAAAATCGAACAAAGTCTCAGGACACCAAAAGTTAAGAGGAACCAAATCAGCAGATAAAGTTTCAAAAAATTGTAGAAATTTTTGTAGAAATTTCTATCGCGCCATAGCTGGATGTGTTTGCAATATTGAAATAATAAAAGGAAAGAAAAGTCCATAGCATTTTAATGCACCAATATAAGCAGTGGCGTAGCTAGGGGTTTGCAGGAGTGGCTCTTGCCACGGGTGCAACAGCAAGGGGGGCGGCATTTTTACCGATGAAAAAAAAAATTTTTTTTTTTGGTCAAGTCCAAACAGACTAAAAAATGAAAATTTGATAGACACCCCGAGCTAAATCTATCTGGTAGGATAGAATTTAGCTATCTGGGGTCTGTATAATAGGCTGATCTGAAATCGGCAGGTCTTATCCACATAAGAGATAGAAACAAACCTTTTCTCTCCTCTTCTTAACAGCCGTTTTTTTTTTTTCCCCCACGATATCACTTTAACTTATCAATTACATACTACTATATTTCGGAAATGACATTCTACGATTTAAAAATCGGCGAGCTTTTGTTGAAAACATTTCGGATACAGATTTTTGGAATGCAATTTTATTATGACAGAAAATGACTCCTCTGTTTTTAACAATTTTTCCGTAGCGAAAACTAGCGAAGGAATAATATGTATTGCTCAGAAACGGGAGGAGGAGGTTCTACTGTTGCCCATGTTTGTATACGCTGTATTTAAAATTAAAGAAAAAAAATCAAGAAAATACATCTGGTACTTTCTTAAAGCCAGGGAGGGGCAATTGCCTCTCCTAACTCCCCTCATAGATGCTATTAGTATTAAGAGCAAGAATCTGAGAAACTGTCACGCCTAGCATTATGAGGTGATTCATGACCTCTCAGATTTTCTCCCAAAAATTACCAAATGTTTATTATCTTATTGAAAGACCAAATCCAGAATGTTTTGCTCTAAAGTTGAGTTGTTTAGTTTTTATGGATCCCTAAAGTTGAAGGTGCGGCATCAAAAATTAAGCGGATTTTCAAGACATGGAAATTGCTGTGAGCCAAAACTCTTACCAGGAACTGTTTAACTCCAATTTTCTTTTTGTATATGGAATATAGAAGGTTGAAACTTTACAAAATGAATGTTAAATTTGTGGTAAGTTGTTGCCGTAAGGTCAGCGAAGGCCCTCAAAACAGGGCATTTTTGACGTTTTTTAGAGTTTTTGAGGTCCAAAAACAGCTTGTACACTTCAGTTGGCACGGCAAAAATACTGTCGTTTGAAAGACCAGTGTAATCACTTTAAAATAATGTATAAATAACCGAGGAAAGTTCAACGTGCTTTTAGTTGCGTAAGGCCGAAATATGAAAAATGTCATATTTTACCAATATTCAAACGGTCATAACTTCCTCTGCCAACAACATATTGAAATATTTTTTTCGCCAATGTCATACTCTATTCTTTGTCTTAGCAGAACAGTTGAGTCCTTTGAGGCGAAATGTGAAAAATTTTTTTAAAAAAATTTATTTTTTTCTGTGCATTTTTTGTAAAAAAAATTTTCACATTTCGCCTCAAAGGACTCAACTGTTCTGTTAAGACAAAGAATAGAGCATGACATTGGCAAAAAAAATATTTCAATATGTTGTTGGCAGAGGAAGTTATGGCCGTTTGAATATTGGTAAAATATGACATTTTTCATATTTCGGCCTTACGCAACTAAAAGCACGTTGAACTTTCCTCGGTTATTTATACATTATTTTAAAGTGCTTACACTGGTCTTTCAAACGACACTACTTTTGCCGTGCCAACTGAAATGTACAAGCTGTTTTTGGACCTCAAAAACTCTAAAAAACGTCAAAAATGCCCTGTTTTGAGGGCCTTCACTGACCTTACGGCAACAACTTAGCACAAATTTAACATTCATTTTGTAAAGTTTCAACCTTCTATATTCCATATACAAGAAGAAAATTGGAGTTAAACAGTTCCTGGTAAGAGTTTTGGATCACAGCAATTTCCATGTCTTGAAAATCCGCTTAATTTTTGATGCCGCACCTTCAATTTTAGGGGTTCATAAAAACTAAACAACTCAACTTTAGAGCAAAACATTCTGGATTTGGTCTTTCAATAAGATAATAAACATTTGGTAATTTTTTGGAAAAATCTGAGAGGTCATGAATCACAGGCGTGACACTCTCTCAGATTCTTGCTCTTAAATAATGGAGGGTCTCTGGAACATTTTAAATAATTAGAATGAACAGTATTTATTCATAAAAAATAATTACAGGCCTAAAATAGCGAACTTTAATTTTTGCATGTATGCAAGGAGTGCTGCATACATGCTGCAATCTGTTAATAACGTATTTAATAAGCCAATTTCAGATTAATTATGCTTTTTATATGTTCTTTGATTTCCTAATTACAATAGAAACAATGCTTTGATTTTATCTAGAATGCACAAATTGTATTTATTTTATATATTCTTTCGTGTTTCAAAGCAAATTCTATTTAAAATAAAAGCTGTTGTGTGGGGAAAAAGACACTATGTTCATTAACGAATTGCAATGCAAGAATTATTTGTCTTTTGAATGTATATGAAATGATGGGGAAAGGTAGGAACGCCCCGAACTACAATTGTTGGAAAGACAAAATTCTAAAATTGAACAAAAAAACTTGAGAAAATTAAAACTTTAATTTTACCCAATAATACGAAGCAGACGTATCATGCACACATACACGAGGGAACATTGAGCATCGTTAAAAATGCTGAAAGAAAGAAAAAAGAAAAGAAAGGTTGCAACATTACCTGAAATTTTTCCGAATAAATAAATCAAAATACACTGCTCGACATTGAAAATGCAACACCAAGAAGGAGTGGTCAGAAATTGATGAAATTTGGTAAGAAGACAGAGACAGCATGGAACAATAAGTGATATTTATTTCAAAATAAATAAGCAAAATTTAGAGCGAGGACGGCGTCGGCTCAGTAAGAAGTAGGACCACCGCGGACAGCGATGCACGAAGAAACACGTCTAGGCATGGAGTCAATAAGCCTGTGGATGATGTCCTGAGGGATGGCACTCCATTCCCTTTCAACCATTTGCCACAGTTCGTCCTCTGAACGAGGCAGTGACAGGTTCTGCAAACGGCGTCCAATCACGTCCCACACATGTTCGATTGGTGACAAGTCAGGAGAGTATGGTGGCCAGGAAAGCATCTGTACACCTCGTAGAGCATGTTGGCTGATTCGAGCACTGTGAGGCCGGGCGTTATCCTGTTGAAAAATTGCATTTGGCAGACCCTGAAGGTAGGGGATTGCCACCGGCCGCAGTACATTATCTACATATCGTTGGGCCGTCATAGTGCCCCGAATACGAACTAGAGGTGATACGGAATTGTATGCAATAGCGCCCCAAACCATTATGCCACGTTGTCGCGCTGTGGGGCGTTCCACAGTTACTGCCGGATTCGATCTTTCTCCACGTCGACGCCACACACGTATGCGATGACTATCGCTGGACAAACAGAAGCGGGATTCATCTGAGAACACTACGGTTTGCCATTCTGCCATCCACGTCGCTCTGGTCCGGCACCATTCCAAACGTTGGAGTCTGTGCTGTGAGGTCAATGGCAGTCTTCTTAGCGGGCGCCGTGATTGCAGGCCACGTGCAACCAGTCGACGGGAAATGGTTCTGGTCGACACAGGAACATCCAGGGTACCTTGCACGTGCTGCAGAATCGACGTACAAGTGACTTGCGGGTCCGCCACAGCTTGTCGGTGAATCCGTCGATCCAAGCGGTCTGACGTCACTCTGGCTGCACCTGCACCCCTCAATGTGGCTACATTTCCTCTTTCCAACCATCTCCGACACAGCCGATGCACAGTGCTTGCATCCATGTGGGTATCAGCTGCAATTTGACGTATGGACCAACCTCCCCTTCTCAGTCCGATCACCATACCCCTTGTAAAGTCGTCTATATGCTGGAAGTGTCTTCGTTGAGGACGGCGTGGCATTTCCTCCTATCACACGTATCCTTCGAGACAAAAACCTAATTTCTCCGATAATTAGTCTGGCAGAAAAACCAACATGAATATAGCCCACTTTTCAACTTCATTCTCTTATATCTTACTTCACGTGCGTCGGAGAGCTGCGCATTTCATATCATTTTCATAACTCAGTGACGTGCGTCTACGGTAAAATTTGCATGAATTTCTGACCACTCCTTCTTGATGTTGCATTTTCAATGTCGAGCAGTGTATTTGGATTAACCCATTAATGCCTGATATTTTTTCCCCAAAGATATTTTGTATACTTGTTACAAGCAGTGTTTAATGAACAGGAAAAATAATAAAAAAAAATTATGTAAAAAATAATTTTTTGATTAAGGAAAGAAAAATCGCCCCTTAAAAGTTACGATAGACCCCAGAGGGTACATACTTTTTTTACTAAATTTTTTTTCTGCCTACGATATAATATTTAAAAAGACATTTTATAAGAAGAAATAAAATCAGCAATTAACATAAACTGGGAAGCTGGGAATAACTTTGAAAACTTAGCTTTTTTTTCTTGAGATTGTGAACGATGTGATTTTTGATAAAGATCATATTAAAACTGCTACAGAACACACTTTACAATGG
The DNA here is from genome assembly GCA_038373865.1 of Uloborus plumipes. Classification (NCBI taxonomy): domain Eukaryota; kingdom Metazoa; phylum Arthropoda; class Arachnida; order Araneae; family Uloboridae; genus Uloborus; species Uloborus plumipes. The sequence goes on from JAXGGA010011133.1 coordinate 28,152, forward strand.
TTATGTGCTGCAATCTGTTAATAACGAATTGAAACAATACCAAGGTACTAATTGAACACTATTATTTGGTTGAAATGTTCATTTCGGGGAAATTCAGACCCTTTTTTTGGACCGTCCCTAAAAAGGGACGCTAGGCATTAATGGGTTAAGGACATTTTGGGAGGTCACAATGACCTCCCATCACAGCGACCTCTAGGGGGCGCAATTTTTCAAGTTCGCCACGGGCGCTGGGCCCCCTAGCTACGCTACTGAATATAAGTACAAAGAGATATTTTAATAGAATTTTAGTGAGGGTGCGATATTAAATAAATCTCGTTCCCAGTGTCCGTGTCCTCACAAGTTTTTTTTGTCTACCTGCTCTAAAGTCTAGCCCTGAGGAAACCCATCACTAAAAATTTTCAAAAGAGCATTATCTGTTACAAAATTATTTTTAATAAGTTTTGAATATTCAACTCAAAAGACGCACACGTGACGTATGTCTGTGACATGGTTTTTGGAGGCGATATTTTACATCAAAGTGGTAAAAATAGTAAAAAATAAAGAAGTAGACAGACAAAAAAAAAGGAAAGAGCACACAGTCAAAACGCACTGTAACGTAAATAGAGCTAAAATTTTGAAAATACAATTGAATCAAAAAAAAAAATAAATAAAAGAAAATAACGAAAATAGAAGCGAAAAAAATGATAAAAACCTTAAAAGCGTTTTTTTTTTTTTTTACCAGTTTGAATTATTATTATTATTATTATTATTATTATTATTATTATTATTTACTTTCTTTCTTTAAAAAAAAAATCATCGTTCAAACTGAAATTTCAAGCAAATTGCCTATTTTCAAACTGCCATTTTACTATGAGCAGGAGCCTCTTAGCACCTGTGTCTGAAGGTTGTAATACAATTTAGCCTGCTGGATCCTAGGGAAGGAGAGCTCTTGAAAGAGGTTTTTTTTTTTTTTTTTTTTTTTTTTTTTTTTTTTTTTTTTTTTTTTTGCGCAAATTTTAATCAAGTTCTTTTGTTTTGGAACGGGACTTTTATTTTGTTGTAATTGTTATGAGTTAAATTCTATTTTTCTACCGGAGGAGGAGAGAGATCTTCCCTTTGTACTAATGCTGCGACATTGGTGTCGACGTTTTGGAAACATCGATGTTTCTTACCATCGATATTAGAGGGTCGATGCTTTTCCAACATCGGTGTTTTGGGTTCGATGTTTTTCCCGATGTCGATGTTTAAAATCCAGCAATGAAAGCTTGATAAAAAAATATACGACAAGCAGATATGTATTAAGAAGTTTGCATCTTTAGTCAGAAGTTTGAGCATTAATATCATTGGAAAACATTTTCTATGATTGTTATCGATGTTTTGCTCTCAATGTTTCTAAAACATCTCTAATTTGCTTTCGCCGTTTTTTTTTATTTATTTATTTTGCTATTATTTTTTATGTCGATGTTTTATGTTTCAGCAAAAAAAATATATGCGGCCAAAAGTTACATCGTTAATCAGCTGTTACACTATCAATCTCGTTAGAACACGTTTTTGATACGATGTTTTACGGTTGATGTCTTTTAATGATCGGTATTTCGAGTTCAGTGTTTTTTTTTCTTTAGATGTCTGCTTTATATTTCAGCAAAAAGCAATAAAAAAATGCAATAAAAAAGATTCATTTTTAGCAGTTTCAATATCTATCGTATTGAAATTAAGTTTTTTTTTTTTAAATTACTAACGATGTTTACGGTCAATGTTTTTGGGACATCGTTGTTTTGTGTTTGAATTTTTTTTTTCGATAATGATGTTTTACATTTAGGAAAAAAAGTTTGATAAAAATGTGCGATAAATAAAAGTTAGTTTATCACCAGTTGCAGTATCTATCTCACTAAAAAAAGTTTTCTATAATTGACATAGATATCATACGGTTGATGGTTTTTCAGGAAACAAAAGATAAAACTAATTGAGTGATTTAAAGTAAAAAAAAAAAAAAAGATTGATGTTTTGAAAAATCGATGTTTGAAAACATTGATGTTTTTTTAGTCGATGTATCAATACCATCCATGTCTTAATTTCTTAACAGCGATGTCTTAAAAATCGATGTTTTGTCTTCGATGTCGCACCCCAGCTTTGTACTAATCGCAACGCGTATTTTAATGCGATATTTCCTACCAAACCAACAAATCTTCTCGAACCAAACAAGATTGCGAAGATTATCTTTGAGGATTGGAGAGCGTAAGCGAAAAGAACTAGTGTCTGAAGAAGAAAAAAAATACATAAAATTTTTATCATATAATTGTTTGATTCCACACCAGTGATGTCCCTACGGGGCCTATGAGGCTTAAACCCCTGACAGAGGCATAAAGATGAATACCCAAAACTAAACTTCTTAACATTGCGGGTTTTTTTTTTTTTTTTTGGACTTTCGGAAATTTGCCGAGAGATAGCCTCCCATCTTAATTTCACAAAAAATAACTTAAGTTTTTGTTATCTATGTATTCAAATTCGAAGGGCTACTTAGCCCCTCCCAGAAAACAACCCTGGGTGCGCCACTATTCCACCCCCCCCCCCCGTAACAGAAATAGTGATACTTTGCGACGTATAACATATGTCGAATTTTGTTGAGACAGTCTACAGACTATTTCTTAGTTGGAGACGAAAACAAACTTTGAATTTTCAAAAACAAAATAATCTTCAATTTCAGCGAGCGAAGATTTGCACCGTAATTTCAGGGATAAAATCCACGAGTATCTTCTTGTATTTTTTGCAGTGCCGTATTTACGTATGGGCTTAATGGGCTATAGCCCAGGGCGGCACGATTGAGGGGGCGGCACTTTTTCCATGCAAAGTGAAAACCTGTTTTTTTTTTAGACAGCAGGGCGGATCGGCCGCGAGAATTACATCAAATAATTGAATTAAATACTATTCTTTATTTGATAACACTGGAGTGCTGGTGGAATTTTTCATACAAAAGTATTGAACCGCAGGGGAAAAAAAAGAAAAGAAGATAAGACAGGAATAAGACTAGAAAGATGAGAAAAAAAGACTGCGAGACCGAAAAAATTGTTCGTTAAAACCGGGTCTTGCTCGTTAAAAACGATTTCTGTTTCATAGACTTAACATTGATCCAAAAAAATATTCTCGTTTCCCTTGTTAAATCCGAGCTCGTTATAAATGAATTCGACTGCATTCATTCCACATTTTTTGAAAATGGCTTTGCACGGTTTACCTTGAAAAAACATTTTATGTCAAGTAAATAAAGTTTTTTTTTTTTTTTTTTTTACAACCCTGAAATTCAACACCTCAAGGGGGGGGGGGGCGGCCAGTTTCAAAAGCCCATGGCGGCCTCACGTCCAAATACGCCTCTGATTTTTTGAGTTTCACATTTTATTTTTAAGCATTTCTCGGTGCTCATTTAGATTTCACGAAATATAATGTAGGTTTATGATGCAGGGATTTTCAATTGCGTTGCAAATTGCTGGAAGAAATTCTGCTGCCGAATTTTTCACACTTTCAAACATCTATTTTAGTTTGGCGACTAACGTAGGCAATGTCCCAGCATCGTGATAATATGGGTGATGAAAAAAATTCGAATTCCTAGTTGCAAGTTTTTTATAAAACGAAAATATGCAGTAGAAACTTATCTTAAAAAATATTTATGTTAGGATAAATAAGTACCTGATTCAAACCCAGCCCGTATTGCAATTTTTTAACGATTGTAAGGCATAGTAACATTACATAAATAAATTACTGTAAAATGTCACGACGTTGTCCACTATTTGAATATTCAGCACCTTCGCTTTTTAACCCTCGGCGCCACAAGGAAGGGTAGGAAGTTTGACGCGTGTGTGTGTATCTGTCTGTGACACTCTAGCGCTTAAACGGATGGACAGATTTGGAAAATTTCTTTTCGTTCGAAAGGTGAGTCTATCGAGAGTATTCTTAGCTGGATCACGTCTTCGGATGACATTAATTAACGAAGATATTAATTAAAAACTTTTAAAACGTTTTTCGTGATTTTTGAATAGAAAACATGCTTGAAAAATTAAAATAATAGTACCAAAAGAATGATAATTTTTCTGCCTCCGAAAGAATATGCTTGAAACTTCTATCTCCATATATTATTTCTCTAAGCCGAATCCTATACCCGGTCGAAACTCGCTCATTTCTTTATCGAATTGCAAGAAAATTTATGATTTTGAAGCTTATCCCGCGGGCTATTGACGAAAATTAGACCCACCCTCTAAAAAGTGTCGGTTCGTTTTTTATTCGAACTTCAATTTTTGGGCACAAAATTGACTCTATCTAGCGAAATAATTGTGGTATCGTCTCCATTTTGATTTCATTCGAAAGATTAAAAAAAATGCGTTCTTTAGAACGTTTCTCCGCTAGCGCCGCGTAACGAAAATCTCGAAAATCCACGTTTAAGCGACTTATAAGCGATTGAAGTTTGAAAAAGTTAAATTTTTTGCTCAACTGTCAAAATCGTTACATTGTTGCTCAAATCAATTTTAAATGTGACATTTCAAGCCAAGGCTTAACTCGGTAAACCTTAATTATAACTTTTATTGTTTCAAAATACTATGGTAGTTTTGCGATAACGTTAGTATTTAGTTTAGTAGTAACCTTGGGTATTTGATTTTACTATAGGGTATCACTTTTGTAGTAGTTGTAAAAGTGAACGTGTCTTTGATCTCTTTGAAAAGTTGTCAGAACGACGGCAGTAGATGGCGATGTTGTGCAAATGAAGCCAATAAAAATTGCCGTATTAAAGTTTAAGTTTAGAGTTTTTTTTTTTTTTTTTTTTTTTTGCGGAATTCCGCACGGGTCACCTAGTCTTATATAGAACTCTAAATAGCTATAACGTATTTTAGCAAATGTGGCAAAGCCTCAAATTTACACGATCGGAAACCGATGTCATTGTTTGCCGGCAAGGAAAGAAAACTTAATGATTTAAAATGTTTATGTGTTGTCAGTTTCTATTAGGTAACAATTAAAACACTTGTAATTGATATTGGTGTAAGGATTTTCAATTTTCTCTTTTTATTATGCTTTTACGACTAGCAATTTTACTAGTAAAGATTATCTTTCCTTTTCCGTGTTTACCATGTCCTCTCGAAAACAATTAAATTTAAATTTAAATGGTTTTTCGACAAGTGATGTTCATTTCAATATGAGATCTTTAATCGGGGTCAGAGGTTTTTAAATTTTTAATTTAATCTTAGCACTTGTTGTTAATGTGCTAGTGATTAGTGGGGAGCGTCAAAAATAGCAAAAAAAAAAAAAAAAAGCTGGCGAAAAAAAGTGCTTTATGTTTAACAAACTTTAACCATGAAAAATACGAAGCATTCTAAATTCGTACGAAATAAGCTGTATTCTGTGTTCATTGCACCGATCTATTCATTGACCAGAAGAGTCGTACAATTAGATGCCTCTGAGTTAGTTCTTCAAAGAGTAAAATAATAGGGTAGAATAAATGGAAATAATCATACTTGATATATTCTTGATGATTTTCGTTCTAACTTCGGAACAACTCTGGTGCGAGGTCGGATCTAAAAAGTCTTCAGCAGTTGTTCAGCTTCTAATGAGTGCTTAAATAATCCTTGAAGGCACGAGACTGCTCAAGAAGTATCTTTAACATATTTGTCTGCGAGTGTTGTCTGTAGATATTTAATTAGGAATCTCTGTACAGACTTTAGTGAACATTTATGACTTGTGAAGATTGCCAATACAATGCTTGAGGGCGGAGCTTCAGATAAAATCTTTCTTGGAGGATGTGTAATCCAAAAAGATTGTGTGTCAATTAACAAGAGCACGTAATTCGTTACAAAATGCAATTAGTACTTTTGGCAGTGCTTCCAATTCTTGGCATCCCCGCATCTCCACCCCCATCCCTATATGACTAGGAGTGTCGCCTGGATCTCCAAGTTGATGTCCCGAATAAAGCTCCAAATTATGCACTTCAGTATTTTTAATACCTACAGCGACATTATTATGCGATAGAATTCATTGTTCAGCGACTTCCTTTTCCCTTCCACTTGAACAATATTAAACAAATGCATAGAAGGTATTCTAAAAAATATACAAAGGAAATATAAAAAAAACAAACAATCGACAAACGAATGTAGATTGTGAGATAGCCACTGTAAAATTTTTGGGAAAAATTCTTTTCCTTGGATCGACGGGAATAGGAGGATGGTTTATTCACTAATGAATCATTGCTTTCTTAATCACTGCACAGCTCGTTAATACTTTGAATGATATTCGAGACATAATTCAAATTTCAATTTTTTTCTCGAAAAAAATCGTAGAATAAGTAACAAAAGATCTAAGCTTGATTAAAAATGCCAGAGGTCTTCAACTTGGATACCGCAAAAGCTTTGGGTGAAATTTAATTTTTAATAAAAGATAACATTCTAAAAAGTCAATTTGATTATCTAATAAGATTACTATTTACTTGATCAAAATACCAAAGTTAAGTGCAGTTTAAATTTTTCTAAAATATCATATCCTTAAAAGATGATTTTCTTGTAAAAATAAGATCACTATTTGCTTGATAAAAGTGTCTCAGTTTAGAGACATAATTTGTATGAAAAATTTCGATTTCTCAAAAGCCGATTTGCTTTTAAAAATAAGATTACTATTGGCTTGATCAAAGTGTCCTAGCTTAGCGAAATTTTAAATTAAAAAAAAGATCGAATTCTTCAAAGTCGATTTGATTGACTGAAACGACCACTATTTGCTAGATTAAAGAGAAAAAGTTTATCAAACATTTACTTCTTAAAAGATGATTTACTTGATAAAAGTACCAAGTTTAGTGCAATTAATTTTTATAAAAGATCGAATTCTTAAAAGTCGATTTGATTCGCTAATAAGATAACTATTTGCTTAATTTGCCAAAGTCTGATGAAATTTTAAATTTATAAAAGATTGAACTCTTAAAAGATGACTTAATTTGCTAATAAGTATACCATTCGCTTGATCAAACTGACAAAGCTTAGTACGATTTAAAATTCTTTAAGAGATAGAATTCTTAAAAAAAATTATTTGCTTGTGAAAATATGAGCACTATTGCTTGATCAAAAAGTCAAAGTTTAGAGAAATTTTAAGTTTTTATATAAAAAAAAAATCGATTTCTCAAAAGCCGATTTGCTTTAAAAAGTTAGATCAATATTTGCTTGATCAAATTTCCTTATTTTGGTGAATTTTATCTTCATAAGAAATCGAATTCTTAAAAGTCGATTTGGTTCTCTTATAAGACCACATTTTGCTCGATCAAAGTGAGAAGTTTAGTGCAATATTTAATTTATTTCAAAGATCGACTTCTTAGAAGATGATTTGCTTTTTAGAACAAGATCACTATTTGCTTGATAAAAGTGCCAAAGTTTAGTGAATAAATAAAAGATCGAATTCTTAAAAGTCGATTTGATTGGCTAATAAAATCACTCACTATTTGCTTGATCAAAGTGAGAAATTTGAAACTTTATAAAAAAATTCACTTTCTCAAATGCCAATTTGCTTTTTAAAAAAAATAGATCAGTATTCACTTAATCAAAAAGCCCAAAGCTCAGCGAAATTTTATCTTTTTAATATTGAATTGTTAAAAGTTGATTTGGCAATAATTTTTGCTTTTCCCGGCCCCTCACAAAAACTATTTCTGTGTCCGCCACTGCTTGTGAAAAAAAAAAAAAAAAAAAAATGAGATTTTGGCGTAGAACAGTTATTTAAAATTGACGGTTTTTAATAATTTATTCATTATGAAGAAGAAAATTTAATTTTTTTTTTTTCAAAAATATAGTACTAAAAGCAAAGAGTACTAATTTCTAGAAGGGGGGGGGGGGAGGACTGGGGGACTTTTTCAAGAGTTTGAACACTAACTTTTTTTTCAAGCATTTTTTCAAAAATGTAAGCGCCCTGAATACAGGATTGTTATTTGAAACATAGGATTTATAGGAGGGTTTTTGACCGTTTTTGAAAAATATTATGACTTAGGAAATATAGGACGACTTCGATCCCAGATTATATTTAAAATTTTGCAAAATATTTCCTTTTGCTGTAGGTTCGGTGCTGTAGATTGGGAAGGACACAGGGGGATGCTGTTCTGTGAAATATTTCTCCCTTTAATTAAAGAAATAACACACAAGTGTAATGTAAATCAGCAACAAAACATTTTTTTATTGATGCGCCCTACAAACCACTTAGTGAGCAGGCCCGTCATTTCGAAGTTTTCTGGGGGGGGGGTGTATATACGATGTAAAATAAACCAAAAAGTGGCAAAAACCACGCCCACTTATATGCCAATACATTGATTTCCCAAAGTCGGAGGGGGGGGGGGGGAATTGACCCCCCCCCCCTAAATAACAGGCCTATTAGTGAGTGCTCTCCAAGCATTTTCTCCGAAACTCTCTACAGCACTGTGTATTCTTATATTTCTTTTTTAAAAATATACATCTACTGAAATATTGTTTGTTTTTGTAGAGCATTATAATCTTTTAATTTGTTGTTAATATTACAAGTATTGAATAATTTACTCCGAACAAACTTTTAAAAGATGGTTACCGAAAGTGCAAAACCGACTACTGTTTTTTGTGACTTTGGTAGCAAGTTTGTTATCACTACATGACTTACACGTTGAACATTAGTGCCACCCTAGTTAAGATATAAAACTTCTTTCTGCAAATAGGTGGTCACACTAGAGCAGCTAACATTTCTCCTGGAGGGGATTTTAGACCAAAAGTCTTTATAAGTGTAAAATCTACTATATTAGGATTGGCAATAATGTTAAAGCCAAAACCTCCGAGGTAGTGTTGTTACCCTCCGATTCAAGGCCGTAAATAGATTCTTTTGTTTCGGGAAGGGTTTTATACAAACATTTCTCGCGACATCTATATGATCAATCAAATTTATATCATTTCTATATTCTGTTGATTTTTTTGCATTTGGTTAATTAAATGAGGGGAAGGGTGTGCTTCTTTAAGGGCATTGACATGAGTAAATGTAAAAAAAAGTTGTTTTATTAAATGAAGGGGGAAAGTTTGATGTGTTCGCTACCATTACTAAATAAACTGTGTATTTTTAACAATTCAAAAGAATAGATACGTGTACTCAATGACATGCATTCAAAGTAATACAGAACTCTCACTTATGCGCCGGCCCAAGAGACCAACTGAAAAAGGCGCATAACTGCGATAGACGCATAAGCGAAAAAGCCTATTTGAAAGTCTAAAACGCAGCATAGGTTCTAATGAGAGCATGAATAAGAATGTTTCTATAGAAAAAGGACATATTACTACGGTTTGACAATTACTGTAACGAAACTACGACGATAAAGAGAAAACAAAAATTGTAGGGTACCTGATCACAAATTGCTCCCCTGAAAACGATACAAAATAGATAATTGGATGGTATTATGCAAAAAGGAGTTAACCCACAAAACATAAAAAAATAAGTTATCCAACTCTGATGGTAAAATATGTTGGTTTCTACATTAAGCAAAAAGGATTTAAGCCCTATCAGCATTTCAAGGACTAATACAGATAATATTTTAACCCACAATCCTTGAATCTTCAATATACCATTAAGTAAAAAACATTCAACCACTGAGTGAAGCTGCAAAACACTCATCCAACAGTTTGATGTTTGTAAGCTATTTTGCAACAAACACTCAACCAACTGTATCAACCCACATACCCATTAGGACTGGGCAAAACAATTCGTTTAAGTGAACGATTCCAGTAAGAGAATGAGCTTCCACTAAGTTGTTCTACCTATAAAAAACATTTCTATGCCAATTTCAATTTACGTTTCCAGAAACCTAAAAAGGACACCTGTTTGAAGTGTGATAAGTTTAACGCACAAATTAAAGGCCTTACAGGCGAGGTGGCGGATTCTCTAAGAGAAGAGCATTCCAACCATACTCAAAAAGCAGAGACTTTGAGGGATCAAATGAAAAAAGATCTTGGAATCTGCTAAAGAGAACCCTGAACTGGAAACTTTAACATTTGATCTGCAAAAAAACCATCCATTACCAAAACTGCCAACTGATATTGTGTATTATAAACGGCAATTAAATTTCTACAACCTTGGCATCCACGTTGGTAACACAGGAAAGGATATCTTCAACGTTTGGCTTGAAAATGAAGCTGGGAGAGGAACCCAAGAGGTGAGATCTTGTCTAAGAAAATATATAATAGAACATGTCAATCCACCTGTCAAGCACTTGATTCTATGGTCCGATTCATGCGGTGGTCAAAACCGCAGTATCAACCTAGCACTATCAATGATGCACACATTGCATAACCATCCTTCTTTTGAATCCATCACTCTAAGATTCTTGCTTTCGGGACACAGCTTTCTGCCTAACGATTCATAGTGTGGAGATGTTGAGCGCTCTTTAAAAATCCAACAGCGCCTATACATAGACGTAGACTACATTAATGTTATGAAGGAGTTTAGGAGGAAGAATAAATTTGTTGTTAACAAAATAGAAAGACAAGAAATGGTTCTAATTCACAAAGTATTGGAAAATACTACAAACAGAAAAATCGATTCAAACAAAGATAAAGTGAGTTGGCTGAAGACCCATGAGATCACAATTTTGAAAAGTGATCCCTTCAAGCTCTACATGAAAACTAACACAACAGAAGGAAACGTGCTGATAATAGATATAGAAAAAAAGAAGAAAGGTCGACAACACAAGTCGTTTAAAGATATACAGTTGGATTTCTTATGGCCAACGGGTAAACCACTGTCAAAAGAAAAGATCAAAGACCTCAAAGAAATTTTGAAGCTAGTACCACAAGACTTAAAATATTTTTATAATTTCTTGAGAACTGCTCAACAGGGGGAATTTTCAGACGATGTTAACGGTTTTGGAGTTTCAAATGTGGACTTTGACATTGATGAAGATGAGGATTAATATCTTTTGAACAATTTTAATTATTTCTGAAAGACTGATTTTTTGTACAGCATTTTTTTAATCAATAAAACTCATGATTTATCATTAATAATATGGGTTACCTTATTTTTTTAACCCTCCATTCCTTAATAACCTATAAAGCAAAAAGCATTCATCCAACATTTTTATTTTTTTACACAGAAACACTTGAAATTTTTTATTGAAAAACACATGAGGAAATAAGTTTAAATATTGCGTTCATGGTAACATATCATTGGTATATTGATATAGAGCTCATGATTTGCCAGAGTTTGTTGACTTTAAAGCCCATTATCTCAAAATCTGGCTTTTGTGGGTTGAGTCGTTTTTGCATAACACCATCCAATTGTCCCTCTCAGAACTTTAGTTCAAGCCGAAAACAGGCCTTCCGTGAGCAAGAAAGGCGACAGATTTAAGAGGAAAGTGAAGAAACATGCTTTTTTTAAGTAAATAAATAATTTTTTTTTAATTTTACGAAAAATTCGGCGCATAAGTGAAATATTTACCTTTAGAGCGACGCATAAACGAATGATATTATCATTATTATGCCATGGAATGTGCTGGGACCATTGAAAACTGTCGAATAAGTGAAAAAGCCGCATAAAAGAGCAGGTGTATAAGTGAGAGTTCACTGTACTTCTGAAATTCATATTTTATGACTTTTAAATATTTTGAATGTAGAGCACTTTTAAATATGAAGAATTTTGGGGATTTTGCTAGTGACTAGAAAGCAAACTATAGCTAAAGAAAAACTATACATTGTTTTTAAGAAATTATGTTCACAATAGCAAAAAAATAATAAATATAAAGTACTGAATTTTTACAATTATTCAATAAAAATAATTCCATTATTTCAAATAACATAGAAATTAAACAAAAAATAAAATGGTAATTAGCTCTTCAGCCAAAAAAGTATAATGGAAAAGCTTTTTTGGAAATAGTTTTAAAAATTTTTGGAGGGGGTCTGAACCATAAAAACGCACTCTTTAAATACGGCCCTGCTCTGATTGCTGCACCACTGGGTGATCGAGAAAGGGTTCTCAGCATCCACAATAAAAGTTAGAAGAAAACTTGAAAAAAATTCTTAACCCTTTCAAGGCAATATATAGGGACTCTGAAATACTATTTAAATAGCAGAAGTTGTAGCAGCTGAACGAGAACACACAACAGAAACTTGAAAGAGACACTAAATATCAAAACGTATCTTTAAAGAGTTTATTGCTCAAATTAATTTGTTCAATAACATTTGATTTTGATCAATAAAAGCATAATGCCATCTCAAGTTATGTACATCTCATAAAAAAATTACATTCTGCAATTTTTAATCATACATACTTTTGTATTTCAAAAGGACGTAATAATTGAGTAAACAAAATAAAACATGTAAGGCAAAATACACAGCATCAAAAAGTATTACATTCTTCTGGCAGTCCCTAGTAAATGGCATTTGGCAACAAAAATATGACAAGCACGCTATGAAAATAATTCTCTGAAGAGCACTTCTATTTGCAGTAGGCACATCACTAATGCAAGATTTGTGGCATCAAATCTTTAGTAAATATCAGCACTCAGATTCATAAAACAAAGAAGCAACATGTTACACACTGAAATACAAATTTTAAAACCATGTTTTAAGCGATAGCAGCAGCTCAAAAATATTCAGTAATGCTCACATGAAACTTTGTTAACAATGATACATTTTCTTATGTTTTGTAATACTAAATATACTGTTAAAAATGTATATACAAGCCTTAATTGTTGAGTACAAATGCATTGAATATTGACAGAACTATACATTCAAATGCTTAGAAAATTTAAACAAAATGTTTAAAAAAATAACTTAATTATAACCAATTTCTTACAACTGCTAAAGTAAGATATATTTTTTCAAATTTTGTTGTTACTTTTTATGTAAGAATAGTTTGATGTTTAAATGAATTATATTTTAAAAGTGTTAAATATTTAAGAAAATTTAATTATAATACGAGGTGATCATTAAAAAAAAACTGTTGCTCATGTATGCTTTGTAGTTCAGTTATGCTTTTAGGTGATGCTAGTTGGACGTCTCTAGTAACAGTGACTAGCGTAGTGTTAGTCTCAGTTAAGTGGCTTATATGCAATTTTTTAAAAAAATATATAATAACTACATGAACAAAAAGCCTAAAAAATCACTTTTCCTTAAATTGTCACTTTGAAGACTGCAACACAGAAATGAAACAATGAACAATCATGTAGCTAAAAATTTATACAGAGACCCAAAGGATATTTAAACAAAATGGTATTTAACTGAAGACATATGGAACAATAGGGAAAGTGTATGTTTTGCAAAACTCAGGGGGGAAAAAAGCTTACTAACATGTGAAATGGTCTCACTAATGTCTCTTTACACTTCTTTGATGAAAATTTCCATCATACATCAAAAAATAAAGTATTTGATTTCAGTTTAATGCAATGAATTTTTCAGGGCACATAAGCACATTGTAATTTTAGTTTTACTCACTTGTGCACATAATTTACTGACATACATGAATATATATAATATATTTAACCAAAGTTCAAAAATGAAATTTGCAATTTTAAGACACTATGAGTTTCTCCTACTAATATTCAGTGGGTTTTAAGAATCATATCAGTACTGCATACTGAATTGCATTTTCATCCCCCTGGTACACTAAAAACTTAGCTTATGGGAAAAGTCAAACATTTTTTCACATAACTTTTTTTTAAATAACATTTAATTTGTTTACATAGAATGAGGGAGTATATCGAGAGAACAAAGTATAAAGTTGCTTAACATAACACTTTAGAGATTAAAATGGCTGGCATTTATTTAAAATCAAACTTTAAAAAATGCGTGTTTTTTATAATGCTATATGTGCAAATGCAGAATTCTTTTAAATGCAGGAGAAATGGGTGAAAAGTGTAGGATTTTAATGGGACATTTAAAATAATGAAGTTGAAATTTTCAATTAATAAAACTGAAAGTAAAAAGTAGGGGAATGTCCGGAAAAGTGAAAGGGTAAAATATTTTCAGTTTGTAGCATGCTATTTAGCAATATTTTAGTTAAGTTTAGAAACATATACTTGATTCCAGTCAAAAAGCAAATAGATCTCAAGATCAACAAAAAATAATACAAGTCATTTTCAAAATTTGATACACATGTAAAATGTGTGGTTTTTCAATATTTTTTGTCATTATAAAATGATAATTTTTTTGAAATTATCAATTAAAGTATTAATCTTTAGTGATTTTCAATGCGATTTATCAAGTTAATGAGGAGAAAATTAAAAGTTATTTTTTTTTACTTATTCATTCATTTATTAATTTGCTTACAAATTTCTTCATTTCTTAATTCATTTACATTATTTTACTTATTAATTCACTACCTTTTCATTTACACACAAATCTTCTTATTCACTCTTTATTTTATTCACTCCCTTATTTTTTTCTCACATATTAATGAATTCATTTAATTGTTTATATTCCCATTATTTACTCATTAATATGCTTATTTACACATTCATTTGATGAAAATTACGGTTAATCATCAATAGAAAATGTTTCATTACAAAAATATTCCATTTATACTTTGCCCCATGGTTTTAACATGTGGTTTGGGTTGAGACTATTTGATGCACTATTCGGCTTTCAGGAAGAAATTTATTGGCCAATGTGGCACGTTTTGCATAGTGACGGTTAAATTTGATTGGTGCTCACTAAATGGCAAAAATGTCCACTCTTGTCATTGCGCACAGAGACGGGAACTCACATCATTGCACCCTCAAGAGTTCTCGAGAGTGCAATAACGAGCAAAAAAACGCAGACTTTGCTTTTGAAGCCGCAGGATTCATTAGACATTCATTTTTAAGCAGGAGGGGTAAATGTGAAGTTTTATCTTATGTGGGGAAAGACAAAAGGTTGGGAGAAAAGCTGTTGAAAATGCACAAGTGCTGGCAGGCCTGTACTTCTATTTTATTTTCATTGCTATCTTACTCACTTTTATTCAAACTATTTTTTCATTGATTCCTTTACTTTTGTTCTGAATTGGGTTGCAAAAAAGTACTGCTGTAATTCATCTAAGAAAAAAACATGTAAAATTACATAAAAAAACATTTGTTCATTTTATTGGGTAGAAAAAAGTATCGCTGCAATTCATCTAAGAAAAAAACATGAAAAATTACACAAAAAAACATTTGTTCATTTTATTGGGTTGAGTTCATTTTCTGACCTGACTACATTACAAACTTGGTCTGTTAAATCATGCATTTGATTAAACTATAAAGAAAAGGGCAAAACTAATGAATTTATCAATTGCATACCGTGTGTTAGGATTAAAGAAAAGAATTTTGCATGATTAATGAAGGGAACGAAAATTATTCTTTCAGTTAAGTAAATGAAATACAAATGTGAGACTTAAAATATTTGTAGAAACTTCCCCATGACCACAAAACTTTATTTCTTGATAAAACTTGTGTGTGTGTGCAATGCATGCATAATCATCTTAAACATTTGTTGAAGTATGGGAGCAAACATCTAAATCCATTCTTGTCCAGATTGAAGAGCAAAAGTAAAGGTCTAAAAGTGAAATCTGAGTTTGAACCAAAAGAGAACAAGAGCAGTGTATGGTAGAAATA
>JAXGGA010011134.1:0-43693 GCA_038373865.1 Uloborus plumipes
ATTCAATTACTTTATTACTATCGCTATTATGTTTACTGAAGAGCATTAAAATGTTAATTTAAAACATTTTTACTTGAATAAATCCTTTTACATGTCGCTTTTTTTCCCTTTTAATTGGTTCATTATAGAAATCACGATCTTTTTTGCATCCGCCATTGGAGTAAGATTTTTCGCATTTATGACGTTTACTATACTCTGTCAAGAGGAAAACGACTAATTTTTTTGCCGCATTAATTCCTCATTTTTTCCTCATTAATAAATCATTAATTTAAAAAAGTTTTAAACAAAATTCTGTGCACTTTAATAGTGTCAATCGTCAGAAAGTTGGAAGTTGCTTTTACCTCTACTATTTTCAGTTAGCTTATTACAATTTTTACTTTCTTCTATATCTAATATATAGAAGAAAGTATTGGTTTCGTGAAAATTTTCGAATGTCGAATTTTGACGGATTTGCACGTTTTGAGGTGCGCTGAGTCCATTTCGACCATTTTTGGAAAATGTCTGTCTGTCTGTCTGTGTGTGTGTGAGTCTGTATGTGTGTGACCAGTTTTTGTGGCCGCGCTAGAGCAAAAACTACTGAATGAAATCGAACAAAAATTTTTGCACATATGTACCACCATGTGAACTGGTGCACCTGACTTTTTTTAGCGAATTCCTCCAAGGGGGGTGGAGCAATCGCACGTGTTCTGCGCGGGGGTGATTGCTATATCTCAGGAAGTAACCGGCGGAATCAAACGAAAATTGGTCCATAGGTAGACCCTACTGAGTACAGGTGCTGATTCAATTTGTTTGTCAATATCTCGAAGGGGGGTGGAGCAATCGCACGTGTTCTGCACGAGGGTGACTGCTATATCTCAGGAAGTAACCGGCAGAATGAAACGAAAATTGGTCCATAGGTAGACCCTACTGAGTACAGGTGCTGATTCAATTTGTTTGTCAATATCTCTAAGGGGGGTGGAGCAATTGCACGTGTTCTGCGCGGGGGTGACTGCTATATCTCAGGAAGTAACCGGCGGAATCAAACGAAAATTGGTCCATAGGTAGACCCTACTGAGTACAGGTGCTGATTCAATTTGTTTGTCAATATCTCCAAGGGGGGTGGAGCAATCGCACGTGTTCTGCACGAGGGTGACTGCTATATCTCAGGAAGTAACCGGCGGAATCAAACGAAAATTGGTCCATAGGTAGACCCTACTGAGTACAGGTGCTGATTCAATTTGTTTGTCAATATCTCCAAGGGGGTGGAGCAATCGCACGTGTTCTGCGCGGGGGTGACTGCTATATCTCAGGAAGTAACCGGCGGAATCAAACGAAAATTGGTCCATAGGTAGACCCTATTGAGTACAGGTGCTGATTCAATTTGTGTGTCAATATCTCAAAGGGGGGTGGAGCAATCAAAAGTGCTTATTTTGTCATTGCACCTACTGTATCTCGGGAAATATTGCTGCGATTTGAATGAAATTTGGAATAACACTAACCCAATATGGAAGCAAGCATCGAATAAATTTTGGCGCCAATCGCCCCAGGGGGAGGGTGGGGTGATTTTTGCGCTTAGTCAACAATGCGAAAAATTAATTCATTAAAAAATCGCTTTCACGCTATTTAATTATCAAAACAGCTGAAAACTTTCAATGATTTGAAATTTTTAACTGTTGCCAATTTCTTTTTACTAACAAATAAAATGTTTGCAATTTATCTAAACAAGGCTTTTGCAATGATTTCCAATTTCGCTCATTGATTCTGCATTTGCAGGGTTATTACGATAATTGGGAAATTGGAGCTGTCTCCAATTACTCGGGCGAGTACGTATTTTATTTTGTAACCGTAATTCATAAGATAGATATAGAAGAAAGTTTCGTGACGGCCACGACAGCTAGTTATTTAAGTAATTACTTTTTTATGCTGATTCTAGTTACAAAATTAGTCTTTCAATAGTTAATCCCCCCCCTCCCTCCATACTTGAATTTGATTCTGAGCCTGCTTACACTCAAGTAGCAGTAACTGCATATTTGACTTTCAATTGAGTATGTTACTCAACATATTGTATGACGGCAAAAATAAATAGCACAAGAGTTGTAAAAAAAATGTTTTGAGATATGTTGCTAAAAAATAAGTATTTCGACTGGGAAAGTCCTTAAAAATTAAAATGAACTCCTGCGAAACTCTTTAAAAACTCCTTACTTTTAATTTTCAAATTTGAGTATGAACCCTGCTCAACTTCTCAATGATTCTGGGCGAATACTTTGAACATCCACTAACATCATCAAAAGTAGTCAAAATTTTCATTTTCAGAAATTTCAGTTTCGAAAAATTATCGGAGGAAAGTCTCTAAATTTCACCCTTTCCTCAACATCATCAAAGATGGACTACACTTGTGGTTTTAGGACTTCAATTTCGAAACATTGCCGCTGCTAAATCCCTCAAGAAAGGGGCGATCGCCCCTCCCTTGCTTAAAAGTAGTGACTTAAATCGGTAGTGAACAAAATCTTGTCAGTTAAGAAATCCCAAACCGATGTGCAAGGGCCCGCGCTAGAGATTTGAAATTGTTATCCCAGAAAAAATCTCCATATATTATTTCTCTAAGCCGAATCCTATACCCGGTCGAAACTCGCTCATTTCTTTATCGAATTGCAAGAAAATTTATGATTTGTGAAGCCTTATCCCGCGGGGCTCATTGACGAAAATTAGACCCACCCTCTAAAAAGTGTTCGGTTCGTTTTTTATTCGAACCTTCAATTTTTTGACACAAAATTGGCTCTATCTAGCGAAATAATTGTCGTATCGTCTCCAGTTTGATTCATTTCGAAAGAGTTAAAAAAAATGCGTTCTTTAGAACGTTTCTCCGCTAGCGCCGACGTAACGAGAACTCTCGAAAATCCACGTTTAAACGACTTATAAGCGATTGAAGTTTGAAGAAAGTTAAATTTTTTGCGTCAACTGTTAAAATCGTTACATTGTTGCTCAAATCAATTTTAAATGCGACATTTCAAGCCAAGGCTTAGCTCGGTAAACCTTAATTGTAACTTTTATTGTTTCAAAATACTATGGTAGTTTTGCGATAACGTTAGTATTTAGTTTAGTAGTAGCCTTGGGTATTTGATTTTAATATAGGGTATCACTTTTGTAGTAGTTGTAAAAGTGAACGTGTCTTTGATGTCTTTGAAAAGTTGTCAGAACGACGGCAGTTGATGGCGATGTTGTGCAAATGAAGCCAATAAAAATTGTCGTATTAAAATTTAAGTTTAGAGTTTTTTTTTGCGGAATTCCGCACGGGTCATCTAGTAAGTCAAATTTCAAAAGTTTTAGCCAATTTTTGAAAATCTTAAGTCAAAAAATTTCAAGTAATTTTTTTTCCTAGCACAAGGCATACCTTTTTTCCAGTGGAAATTTCAGGTAATTTTCTGTTTGCCAATACTGTAGCCCAGTGGTTCTCAACCTTTTTAGTTACCGCTCCCTTTAGGGTTGAAAATTTCTTCAGCGCCCCCTTTGCGGACGAACGTAAAAGTGGAAGATGGGGGTGGGGGGACTTTTCTTGACTGGTTTTACTCAATAATTTTGCCCAAACTGATAGTTAGAAAATGACTATAGAGAAAGAAATGCTTTTTTATCTTTAAGGTAATTTTTAGAAAAAGCCGGCATTTTTCCCCCTCTGAAAAGCTGTGTCAGTAACAGCCAAGTGCCTAGAATGGGTCCATTAAATGATTTGAACCATTTTTAAGGTAAATAAAAACAACACGATTTGAAATAAAAATGCACCGTTTTCAACATTTTGGTTAAAATCAAGGCCGTATCCAGAGGGGGGGGGGGCCGACGGGCCCGAGCCCCCCCCCCCCGAAACCCCGAAATGTTTTGTAATGTAAAACAGAAAAAAAGTTTTCTTTTTTTTTTAATTTCAAATGGTAAAAAACAGTGTTTTTTCCCTTTTAACTATTAAATGAGTGAAAATTTGAAGAAGTATAAAAAAAAAAGAAAAAAAGACAATTCAAATTCTCATTAGCTGCAAAACATACTTGAAAAAAAAAAAAACTCTCATTAGCACTTACAGCTCTCTTTTTCAAATCAATTCAGGCTCAAGTCAAGCTGCTTGTCAGTTTGATTGGCGCCTCCCCCTCCCCTTGAGCTAAACCCCCTTGGGCTCCTTAATCCAAAAAAATTTTCTGCGTAATGCAAAAGTCATATTCCAGCATTTTTTGTTGCATATTTTCAAAAATAATTTTTTCTGACTCACATGCTTCATTTCTGACTATTCATTAAATACCTAATTCAGTATTTTAGAAGTTACTTTGTAATTGATTCCTTTATTAATATGTTAAGCACGAGATAAATTATTACCCTACCTGTATTCTTTTTCGTTTTCTGCAGTACTAGTGATTGAAAAAGAAATTGTCGTCATAAGTACTTTTTTTAGCCTACTTTCCCGTTAAAAATAAAAGAAAGACGAAAAAAGTATTAAAAGTAGCTTAATGCATCTAAAAAATATCGCCAAGTCCAAAAAATATCGCCAAGTTAAAAAAATATCGCCAAGTCCAAAAAATATCGCCAAGTTAAAAAAATAAAAAGGTAAAATGAATATCGAAAAATTAAAAATTTGAAAGTAGGGTATTGAGATGGGGAATTTGTGTGTCGGTCGGTCGGTCGGTCGGTCCCCCCCCCCCCTAATAACTTTTGAATGAACATTCCGATTTGGACAAACTTTTTTTTGTTGGAAAGATCTCGGCGAGTACAGCTCATTCCCATATTTGATTTTTTGATTTGAACAATTTTTGGTTCAACTTTGAGCCGTTCAAAAAACCGGTCCCGCGATACTAACTTTTTAATGAACAGTCCGATTTGAACAAACTTTTTTTTGTTGGAAAGAACTTTTTAAGGGTACTTCATTCCCGTATTTACATTTCCGATTTGAACAATTTTTCGTTCAACATTGAACCGCTCAATCAAGCTGCCACCCCTAATAACTTTTGAATGAACAGTCCGATTTAAACAAACTTTTTTGTTTGAAGCATCTCGGCAAGGATACTTTATTACCGTATTTAAATTTTCAATTTGAACACTTTTGGTTCAACATTGAACCGTTTAAGTAACCTTTCTCCACCTAATAACTTTTGAGTGAACCGTCCGAATGGAATAAACTTTTTTTTGTTTGAAAGATCTTGGAGACTCTTTCCCATACATTCCCATATTTCGCTTTTTGATTTGAAACATTTTTCGTTCAATATTGAACCGTTCAGAAAAAAAAATTAACATTAGCGTCTACGGGGAATTTAAGTTGAATGTTGATCCTGAACTTAAAGTCGGATTTCCTTCAAACTAACTTTGTAAGAAAATGGTTTTGATAAATAATGTTTGTAACGTCCTTTTCTGAGTAATCTTCTGTGAGGACTCTGATTCCGACTCCGCAAACATGGCGGAAATGCAGGCTCAGAAAAAAAATTACTGACTGTGCAGACGATTTTTTGTTTATTTATTCATTTGTTTTATTTTGTTTATTATTATTATTATTATTATTTTTTTTTTTTTGGCAGACGATGTTTTTTTGGTAACAAAAATTTTTCATTCACGAGAACATTTTATTCTTTATTTATATTTAACAACTGGCAACAGATTAAAAGTGAAATTCGAGACATTTTATTAACGGACGAGTTTTTTTTTCTTTTTTTTTCTTTCTTTGATAAAATGTGTTTTGATGCTCTTTGTACTTTTATTTATTTATTTATTTTATTATTATTATTATTATTATTTTTTTTTTTTGAAAACGATGGAGGATTTTTTCTACGGAGGAACTGTAACAGTTACACTCTTTAAAAGGTGCGACAAAACTTTATTTATTCGTTAATTACTTTTTACGTGTCTATTTCATCTGATGAAAGGGGTATATTTTGCTTTTCGAAATCAGCTCTAAGTGCTAAAAAGGTATGTTTGACATAATTTTAAGTCTCAGATAATCAAGAAAATAATGATCAGATGCGAGAATGCCGATGTCGATGTACGGGAAAGTAGGCTCGTTTAGTTCTTGACAGAACTTCTTGTTATTATCTATTTTTAATCTTAAAATAATGTATCTTTCAAAGTTTTAACAATTTCGTAAGACTGTTCAATCAACTATTAAAACGTCAGAGACTGCAAAGTGCAAATGAAATGCTTTAAAGAATTTTAACTGTTCTAGAGTCTTTGAAAAGCATTAAATACCTTTTTGAAACTCATTTAAAAGTGCTTCAATCCTATTTCTTATCAAACAATTAAACTATGAATTAACTAAATGGTCCGAATGTTACTATATCTCGTTAATTATTTTTTAAATCTCTGCACTATTTCTTTTAAAGAATTTTATTTGTTTTATACTATTGGTTATTTTATGTTACTAAGTGCTGCGTCTGTCGGTAAGTTGGGGAACTGATCAAAAACTGCTATGTAACTATAGTGAAAACCGATGTAAGCAAGTGATAATGTGTTAACCTTTCCCTCCCTTGTCCTTCCTCTCTGTCGCTTAATGTTAATCGTTTGTTAAACTAAACATTTTGTTATGCTTTGATTAATCTTAATTTGCAAAATAATGCAGAAAATTTAGGAGATTGTTGTTTGTCTACTTTTCCAACATGTTTTTGAAGTCCCAATTTCTCCACATAAGACCTCAAAATGCAGAATTTTAAAACTTTTTTTCAAAAATTTACCCGGGGGAGAAACCTCCGGACCCCGTAAAATTACGTATATTTTACGCCTACGTAGTTCTCATTGCATATCTCTCTTGATACCCCTACTCCTAATATAGGTCAGTTCAAGAAAATAGTAAGAATAAAGAACTGAAGCCCCCCCCCCCCCCCACGCATCAAACATCGTTAGGGGTGTCAGCTAGAAATTAAGAGACTCATGGCACACACAAAAATGTATGTGTGTTTGGGCAATGTGAGAAACTGGGCCCCTCCCGAAATTTTTTTCTGGATACGGCCTTGGTTAAAATGTAATATGTTTTGAAAAATACACTGTGTTCAAATAGTTCCTGAACAGTCCGATCCCAAACAGTCTTGCTCTTATTTACTAGCAGCTATGTAATACGCTTCCCATAGCACAGATATAAGATTTTACTGCGGCCAGGTAATAACACAAAGCCGTTCCTTCTATTTTTCCCAGTAGGGACAAAGCATAAATACAAAACTTTATCAAAATCGTTAGAGCCATTTTTTAGATCCGAAATATATATATATATATATATATATATTATATATATATATATATATATATATATATATATATATATATACACTGCGATTCAAAAGTTTAGACAAAATGCGAATATGTGAATAAAAAGAAAACTAATCAACGAAATGCTTTCAAATTTCTACTGCGGGTACACAATATGGTCCCAAATACGTGTCTGGAGTTCTTATAACTATAGCTGGAATCAAATTTTGGATATTACAGAAGATAGTTTTTTACATTGTTGCAAAAGTTTAGACAATAGTCAGATTTTATGTAAATATCCCTCGAAATGTGATTGGTGGAGGAAATGCGGGACTGTATTATTCATTTATAAAGTGCAGAGATTGCTGAACAAATAATCAAAATCTCAAAAGCTCTTTAGTTCTCGTGTAAAGAAGATGAGAAAGTTTTGAAGCCGAAATTTGAAAATGAACCTACTTTATTAATTTTTTGTCTTTTAAATCGGCTCTAGTATGGTAGTACATTGTTTTTTACTTTGTGGAGAGCAAATTCAGACATGCGTATCGATCAAAAAGTCCAAGAAAAATGATATTTCTTAAGGATGAAGGAATTGAAAAAACGGCTCAGACTGACGATTCGCCCCTTAATCCTACAAAACTTCAACTTGGGTCAAAAACAGCACGTGACAGCATAAGTAGATGAACATCTGAATCGGAATGCATAAAAAAAACAAAGAATTGTGCCTGAGCCTTTTAGGACAGAGTGTCCCAAATAAGCCAGATTTTAATGTGAAAAGCAGCATATGTATCATCGTGACTAAAAAATGAATGGTACTTTCTTTGATAAAAATTATTAAAATTGGGATGGCCTAGATGGATTATAATTCTTTTCGCGGGACTTGAGAAATATCCAATGATCATATGCTGTGCTGCTTTTACCAATAAAATCTGGCTTATTTGGGACACTCTGTCCTAAAAGGCTCAGGCACAATTCTTTGTTTTTTTTATGCATTCCGATTCAGATGTTCATCTACTTATGCTGTCACGTGCTGTTTTTGACCCAAGTTGAAGTTTTGTAGGATTAAGGGGCGAATCGTCAGTCTGAGCCGTTTTTTCAATTCCTTCATCCTTAAGAAATATCATTTTTCTTGGACTTTTTGATCGATACGCATGTCTGAATTTGCTCTCCACAAAGTAAAAAACAATGTACTACCATACTAGAGCCGATTTAAAAGACAAAAAATTAATAAAGTAGGTTCATTTTCAAATTTCGGCTTCCAAACTTTCTCATCTTCTTTACACGAGAACTAAAGAGCTTTTGAGATTTTGATTATTTGTTCAGCAATCTCTGCACTTTATAAATGAATAATACAGTCCCGCATTTCCTCCACCAATCACATTTCGAGGGATATTTGCATAAAATCTGACTATTGTCTAAACTTTTGCAACAATGTAAAAAACTATCTTCTGTAATATCCAAAATTTGATTCCAGTTATAGTTATAAGAACTCCAGACACGTATTTGGGACCATATTGTGTACCTGCAGTAGAAATTTGAAAGCATTTCGTTGAATAGTTTTCTTTTTATTCACATATTCGCATTTTGTCTAAACTTTTGAATCGCAGTGTATATATATATATATATATATATATATATATATTATATAATATATATATATATATACATATATATATATATATACACAGTGCGTATCCAGGGGGGCGTGCCAAGGGACCAATGCACCCCCCAAGATTTTGTAAGACTATAAAAAATGGTGGCACCGAATTTTGAAAAAACATGTAACCTTCATGTAAATATGCTTCAGGTTTTTTCAATGAAAAATACTTTATGGACACTGAAATATTGTCATATTATTTTCTGTTTTCGACAATAAGAAGCAAAACTGATTGTTATTCTGTAATTGTGGAAATGTAAGAGGAAAATGAGCGATGTACCCGCGCCTCTCACAAACATTGTTAGACGTTTAAGCTTCCTATTAATTGCAGATTATTTAAATGATTTAAATGTGTTTAAGCATTGCTCCTCCTCTTATTTTCTCTTTTTTAAAGATTATTTTGAACAAATTGTCATATTATTATTTTACATCGTAAAGAAAAAATCAACAAAACACCAGCTTATTTTTTTTTTTCGAAATGTGACAAATTGGATTTTTGTTTAAAAACTTATCGCACATTTAAAAAAAAATGTTTTTTATATTAACACTTACATTGAAACATTACTGCTCATTTCAGCAGTAAATTTTTACCTTGGAGAAAAAGGGATCAGTTTCTACTTTCTTTTCTCATGGGATGAAATGAAAGTTTTTATTTTATTATTAAAAGTTTTATTAGAAATGAATAAATAAACAAGTTGAAATATTAATGAAGGAATGCGAATGAATGAATTAATCAATGAGCACATCTGGGATTTAAAAAAAAAGGAGTAAGTAATAGCTGAAAAACAAAAACAATTTTCCAGAAAGTGCAAAATATTACAATATGTGTATGAAATTTTGAAAATGAGTTGTATATATTCCCTTTGATTTTTAAGTCTATTTATATTTGAATCGCAATCGTCCAATCGACTATAGGTTTAAGAATATAGTTAGTATATTGCTAGGTGGATGGCGCAGAAGAGTTAAAATGTTTTAACATTCCAATTTGCCCCGTTATTTAAATCTTACCCCCACGTTCCCCAACATCTGAAGGACGTTTAAATGGACATTTTGTAGAATATGCATGAGAAAATGCGTGCATATAAGCTAAGAAAAATCTTATCTTTGATGAAACAAAAATAATCATAAAATAAAACTTCATAAAAACCAAAATGTACAAAAAATTTCATTTTGGTACTCTCGGACCTTCAAAAATATTTTTTATCATGCAACTATTTTTTTTTTAATTATAAATGATCTATCAATTTTCCGATGAAGACTTGAGTGCTTTTGGCTTGAGATTTTTTTTCGTAATCAGAGTAAAGACGGCGGTGGTTTTTTTAATCTTAGGTTTCGTGGGTGTTGAAACTTAGGTTCAGATTCCGCACCCGGTAAAACATTTAAAATTGACGTAATTCTAGACAATTTTTGGAAACATTAACTAGGGAAAAAGAGGTCTCTTGTAAAGATTTCTCATAATTGAAGTTATTTAAAGTCTTAAGTTTAGTAATGTCATGGAGTCAGAACTCCTAACGTTCTCCGAAATTGCAGTACAAAAAACGCAAAATTTAAACTTTTTGTTGATGAAGAGGGAATGGTCAAGGTTCGGGAGTTTTTTTCCGGAAATTTTTTTCACATTGCACCGTGAAAAATGTGATTACTACATACCTTTGATGTTGTTAGGGGGGATGCTCTAACGAAACAAAAAGTCGGTCAAGTTATAGGTGGCTCTCAAATTCAAGTGCTATTGCCAAATATTAGGCTATCCTTCATGACGTTAGGAGAAAGATCAGAGTTCAGGAGATATCCGCAGAAAATAAATTTTTAAGCTATGCTTTGGTGATATAAGAGATGAGTGTCTTCTGCCTACCCGTCATAAAATATGTCTTCATAAGCACATTCGAAAATATACCCACCGTTCCTTACCGCCCAAAATCTGTCCACTGCCCCCCTGCCTCCCAAAATATGTTTACCGCCCCTCAACATCCTACCGCTTCCCACCGGGAGGCGGTATCGCCCCTGTTGAGAACCACTGCTGTAGCCAAAGTAGAATAATTTTATTAACAGTAATAATAATCCTCACAGTTGATATAAAGTTTTTTTTTAGTTAATTCTCCTACTTTGGCAGAAAAATAATATACATAGACAATGTTGCAACATTTTTCATATGGCGATAGTTTTCTCCTTAGCACAGTGCTTTTAGATAGCCTCTAATTTTCAAAAGAATAAAAGTATTGAATTAAATGGCGACGAATTATTAAAAAATATGAATTAAAAGTACTCCTAAATTGGAGTGCTCACCACAGACTCCCCTCCCCCTTTTCTTGAATTTTTATGTCCAATTAACGTAACTAACAATGTGTTAATAATATTATTGACGAAATTACTATCAGGGTGACAATGATTTAAATCAATTGATTTAAATCAGTGATTTAAATCGCGATTTAAATCAATTGATTTTTTTAAAAAAATCATTGATTTAAATCACTTTTTATTTTAATCCTTAAAAAATTCTCTTGGACAATCCCAATTTCATTATTTTTACCATTTTCTTTTAGAGCTTTGATTTCCATCTAATAAATGGAAAAGTAATCCTACTCATCCCCCTCCACTGATGCTGGAAGGTTGCAGTCCAAATAATATGTATCCACGAATAGTGCTATTTGTTGTCTAATATGTGAAATAAAGAAAATACATGCAAGTGCAGGGCAGGTGTTGTAAAGAGTGAATTGATGAGGGAGGGACAAGATAGAATGTGTGTGATATACTTTCAGTGAAAAGAAAAAACAAAAACAACCAAACAGAAGATGAATTTTCTATGCCTTGCATTAGCAACTGGGGGAGGAGGGGCAGTCTTTATTAGTGGCCTGAAATGGAACATATTCCAGCTTTACAAAACAAAAGCAAAATAAAGAGGGGAGGCGGAATGAAGTGAGGCTTGGGTTGAGCTTCCTGCCCTATTTGATTTTTATCCTAGCTAGTAAACAGGATTATTTTCAGATTGGCTCCTAACACTTTTTTCTGGGTTTCTTACTGGTGAAGCTTTACTTCAAAGATGTTTTTGTATTTTTAAAAACTTAAAGGTAAGTTGTTCACAAAAAAAAAAAATTTATTCATAACTGAAGTTTCTAATTTAAGGGGTTACAGTACCTTTCTAACAAATTTCTTTAATTTAAGTGAAAAAGTTAATTCTTTGAAATATTTGTTTCTGCACTTGTTTAACAATCAATAATTTATTTTTAAACATTAAAAATTTTGAAAACTTTTTTTGAAAATTTGAAAAATGTAAGAAAATTTCAATTTTTTTAAAACCCTAAGGCTTTTTTGTTTCTGCACTAATTTCAAAATTTCTTTTTGTGAAATGATCAGAAAGATTACCTCAACAAATCTGTGCATTCATTTTCCTATATTTAGATTAGAAAATATTTTGTGACCATTTATGTAAAAAATTCTTAGAAAATTTTGTTCTTCGAAGTTTAACTAACTCTAAAAATTTTTGTAATTAATAAAACGCTTATTCAATGCACAGTTTTGTTAAATATATTATCTTGAGTGCAAAAAATATTGCTTTAAAGTTATATCTTTTATAGAAAAAATTCCTTAGCATTTCCAGTAACATAGAAACACTAAAAACTGATCACCGAGAAAAAGCACTTTAAAGTTTGGCTTTTCCATTAGAACACATAGCATGCATGCCCTAAAGTCGCTCATAACTTTTTAAATAATTTAGCTAGAACAATGCTATTTTTTTCTGAGTGTTTCAAATAACTTTTACTTTTGAAATAAGCAATAAAAAGTTTTTTGGTCTTTCGGTCATTTTTGAGGTACTGTAACCCTTTAAAAAAAAAAAATTAAAAAAATCCGATTTAAATAAAAAAAATCCGATTTTTTTTATTTTTTTAAAAAAATCATTGATTTTTTTACACCCTGCTTACTATATTTCTAAACTTGGAATTGTATAAGAGAGGAAAAACAGTTCTGGTTAAATTGGTAGTAGAAAAACAATCATTCTTATTATTAATCGGCCGATTATCAACAGCCGATTAATTGGTTATCGGTAATCGGCCAATTTGCTTATCGGTGCATCCTTAATGAATATCGTGTAAAAACTGAAAGTTTACTGTTTTTTTTTTTTTTTTTAATAATTTTTACGCTTGTGGAAAAATGTTCTAATCTGCATCATTATAAATTCGACTGTGTGTCTGTATATGTGTCAACGAGTCGCTATTGCCCGATCCCATTTGACTTCATCATCGAAACATGAGTAAAACAGCCGATTTCGCGTGTTTTTATTTATTTTTCATTTTCCCTCGACCGTTTTCGGTTTCGTTTAGCGGAAAAATCATTACTTATTATCTCAAGCGTTGCTTCCTGAAACTCGTTGTCTCGGAACGACTGCCTGGAGCAGTGAAAGTGTGTGACCTTGTGACACAGACCAGAATTTTCAATGTGAAAAAGCCGCGTGAATCACAAACAAACATCGATTTGCCTTGTTTGCCTTGGTTCAGAGAGGACATTGGACGTTCATGACGGATAAAACCTGCTGCCTAGTGCTTGAATTCTTTGTTTTGTGTGGATGTGTTTAATTGGCTTTTAAATGGTAGTTTCGAATACCAGTCGGTTGTCAGAAAAATGGCGGTTGAGGAGCTGGATTCGAAAATTACCGGATTTATATTTAAAATAAATAAATAAAGAGATAGAAACTTATTTCAATAGTCGTCAAAAAAAGGTCAGAAGATGCAACTGCCCCCAACCCCGACTTTTGGGAAATCAATATTTACGAAAATGTGGGCGTGCTTTTTCTTGTGTTTCGATGTGGAAATCCGCCCTCCCCCCCCCCCCGGAAAATATTCAATTCCAAGCTGATAAAACTAGAAAGGAGTCCGTGGCATTATCTAGCAAAGTTGCCCAGTACAACATGTTGGGACCCTGTTTTTAATATGTTTCTACTGTTCTGCAATCAATAGTTTTTATTTAGCTATTTAATAATCAAACGATACATATTCGTAAGCCATATTCAGGGTTTGAAAAAACCCGGGGTTTTTCGAAAAAGCCCAGGCCGCCTGGGTTTTTGATGAAAAACCCTATTTTTTTCCGGGTTTTTTCAAGAGCCATTTCAATATCATTCTTTATTCGAACGTTGTACACCTATGCAATAGCGGCTCTAATGCAATGAGTTACCGCCCATAAGCCATTGCTAAGGCAGAACTGAAGCAAATGCACCCACAGCTCGAGCCTAGCATCCTAAGACTGCAGTTACACCTACTTTTACATTTCATAGAATCAGGGGAGCCCTGAAGAAAGGTCACTGTGAACTCCTAAAAAACTTCGACAAATTTGGAAAAAGCATTGTAATATTGAATTTTTCAAATTGATACTTAATTGAATTTCTAGATTGAAATAATTATTGCTTTTTTGAACTTTTAAGTTAAAAAAAAAACCAAACAAATAAGTGATATTCACATGTAGTTTTATTTTTAATACCAAATAAACTGTCAGCAAAGAATGATGGCAATTTCTGCATCAGATACTGACCAAGACTAAATATTATAACAAATTAAATATTATAACTGAATTAATTGATCAATACAAATTTTCATGCAAAGTATGGATCAAAATATTCGTAACATTTAGTTTGTTTCTAAAATAAATGTTTTTGATGTGCAATGAATTTTGAAAAAAAATCACTTGACCGACATAGTGGGTTTTTTCGGCCTGGGCCCGCTTTGGCGAACCCTGCCCATATTGACTTCCTATCAACTCAACAGATGGCGTCATCTGCCGCAGGTACCGCGCCATCGTGTCCAGCACGGGCCTCCTGGTGGGAACGGTGAGCAGGTCACAGGAAGTCAAGCACCAGGGACGCGAGACGTCGGCAAACTGCCATTCTGAAATAGAGACGAAGTCTCAAAAGAAAAACATAAAGCAGTTTCTCGTTGCTCAAAAGAAAGTAAAAACAGAAATTAAGTTTGTGGTTTTACGAAACTCTCCAAATCGGAATTTTTTAAAGTTGTTTTCAGATAACTCGATCTTACTAGAGATTGAACTCTTTCTCTAAATGTGATAAACTAATTTGAATTTTCACAAAAAACTCGTGTCAATCTTATCAGCTTGCTTTTTCGCACCCGCAGTTTGAAATGTGCGACCCTTTTGCTTATGCAAAAGTCTTAATGAATGCTTGTTCGATGATTTCAATCAACAAATATGTTTTACCCCTCTTATTTTTTTGAACAACCACTTTAACAACAAGCTGGAGACAATATTTTTTTTATAAATTCCTTAGTTAGTCATTAGTTTGTATGCTATAAGAAGCAAGAAATTTTGTAAACAGAAAAAATAAAAAAATGAATAACGGTATAAAATAAAAAAGAAAATCATAAAAGTGAAGATTGTTACAACAACATAATACGAAAGCATGACAACTTGAGTCTTCTGAACTAACTCCAAAAGGAGAAAATTCTGGTTGAGTCTCTGGTATTATTATTTGCAACACTAGTGCAGCCATAAAATTCTTTGGTGAATGAGTGTGTGTGGGGAGGGGGGGGGGGTACAAATAGTTTTATGAATTCCCCTCTCGCTGCATGCATCTGATTAATTATAGCCTAGTTTGTACAACTCCGTTAGAATTCAATCTCACGTTTTATTCCTATGCGATATGCATTTTTCGGAGTAGATTTTGCCAGTGTTAACCACCACACTTTTAACCACCTTGTGAAAATCACACGCGTTTGAATGGATAACGTGCGGAGGGGAAGGGGGGGGGGATAATATTCGTACCTATTGCGTTATTATTGACTTGTTATCAGGAAGTTAAATTTCGGCACGTTGACCTTTCTGGAGATACAACACATTGTTTATGTGTCTGGTGGCAGCTTAACGCATTTGTTTATGTTTTGGGTTGAAAAAAGTTGTTTATTATTCAGTATCTTGTCGAGAGAGATAAGTTTGGACAAAGACAAGAGAAATATTGCAGCTCATCCTTCACGCTTCAAAGTTGATTGTTGAATTTTAACATTGAACTCTCGACGACCTTTCTTTCTGGATCAGTTTTTGAAATCTCAAGCCGCGTACTGCCTTTTTTTCCCTAGAAGCTGGACAAAAAATGTATGAATTATATTCTGATGCAACATTAATTTAATTTTAATAAACTTGGTCCTGCTCTTTGTTGAGACTGAAGGCCTTGTTCACTATGTTGTAAATATTCAAGATGGCAAGCAAATATCGAACAGTTCGTTACGACATTCGTTATTGCAGTTATGCACGTTTGGAATGAACTGGCTTGCTATAACAGAGTTGAAGGCAAAACACCTCTTTTGTCTTTTAGAAGCCCGTCAGAGGCGTATTTGGATAGGAGGCCGCCCTGGGCTTTTGAAACTGGCCGCCCCCTGAGGTGTTGTATTTTAGAGTTGTAAAATAAGAAAAGGTCTTTACTTTTTCAATCCGGGAAAAGTGCCGCCCTCATTAAGCCCATACGGAAATACGGCACTGATGAACTATCTTCCCATAGCTATTTCAGAATGACGGTCCTAAACAAGGGTGAAACCGCTGTATTGGGATGCCATTATGTCATTTGGCTGCGTTTCTGCCTCAGCTCTGGCTATGGGCAGGGCCCGATTAAGATATCCGGGGGCCCTAGGCCAAATAATTTTTTGGGGGAACCCTCTATTCAAACTTTACAATTTTAACCATTGGCCAACACAATTTTAGTCTCTGACTTATTTTAGCCGTTTGGGGGCCCTAGACCACGGCCTCGTTGGCGTATTCACTAATCAGGCTCCGACTATGAGGCGATAACTTGCTATTTATTTTCAGGGGGGTCTAGGTTTGAACCATTGATTTTTTTCATGCACTTGTTCATCATAATCAAGATTGAAATAAAATAATTTAAATTATACAGTCGACGCTCGATATAACGACCGTCTCCGTCGTACAGAAAACGGTCTTTATAACGAGTGGTCGCTATAAGAGATAGAACATAGATTATATTGGGATACAGTTGGGGGTTTTCTCACCGGTCGTTATATTAAGATGGTCTTTAGAACGTGTGGTCGTTATAACGAGTGTCGACTGTATTAAAAATATTACTTATATCTTAGTAAAGAACTTTTATTTTTTATTCAGAGTTCCATACAAACGTACAAACAAACAAATGAACTCACTTGTGAAACTAATAAAAGCGTATTAAAAAAGTCGCTGTCATCACAACTGATGCCTAGAGTTGCGATAGCGGTCTTAATAGGTGGGGCGCATAAGAATTTTTTGCGTAATTCGAAAACGAAAGCGGTAGATATCACCACGGTCTCACGGATATTGCTACCGGGTTCGCTTGTATTTGTTCCTGCAATTTATCAAGCAGTTCTGTTTAGCTATGAAGGAAGTCTGATAATTTATTTACTTTTTTTTAATTTCAAGCTTGCAGAGGTTTTTTCTTTTTTTTTTTGTTAAAAAAAGAGTAAAGTTTTAGGTGCAACAGTGTTCCAGTTCTTTTTTTTTTTTTTTTTTGTCTCTTGACTAATCATTTAGATTTCTTGGAAAATCGAGGCACAGAACTGAAATAAATATTTCAACCACGTGTGGCTGGAACGTAAAAAAACAAAGTTAATAACTTTAGTTTCAAGGATGAACGTTTCGCTCTGATGAAGACGCTGTCTATCGTGCCCTTGAAATAGCTACTTGCCGAACATTTCCGACTAGTGAAGTTCTTTTATACTTTACATTTTCAATTTTTAAATGATAATTTTATTGAAATTGTGTTGTTTGTTTAAACCCTTTGAAGCTGCACGTTGCTACACCGTATGCAGTTCTATCAAGAGAACAAATTGGATCTCCGTTTGGCAAACTTTCGGTAGTAGGAAATTCGGCATTTTCCGAAACCATGTTGGTCCTACTTTTGCCAAGTTTGTTGTCCTTGCAAAAATTTTCGAAGTGTTTTAGTACATTTGTATTATTTTGCCGAAGTATATTGCTAGCTTTCGTTTTTGGACCTCAGAACTCTGTGAAAGCTCTGTCCGTTTTGTGAAGGATTCATTTTTGAGAGTTCGGTGATTTTTTGGAAAAGTCCATTTTTGAAGAACGTAATTTTGTGAAAAATTCGTAAACGGACTCAGTCTTTCTTCTAAACGAACTCTTGTGATATAGCACAAATTTATGAAAAGCCTGAAAAATTGGGAGACTATTTTATTTTGGGGTCTTATGCCTCCCCAAAACCACTGGTATCAGTTGCAATATCTGCTACTACAGTATTTCTTCCTGTCAAGCCTAGTGGCTGCAATTGACACTAGTTAAGAACAAACACTTTTGTAAATCTAGAAAATTAATGAGCTACTAAAATTAAAAAATAGCATGCAAATAATTAGTATTTTTCCACATAGGTTGCACTTAACTAAATATTTTCAGTAACCTTAAAACTAGATGGTGGTTATAGTGTGGCTCTGATGAGTTGAGACTTTGACAATCTTTACCTCTTTTTGAGAAGTTCAATGAAAATGGGATGCATTATTGGATCCGACAAGAGTTGGAGTGCTTTTGTAAAATGACTATGAAAGCCCAGTGGCAGAAACATCGCGACACAGTGACATTGTCGCAAACAGTGAAACCCTCTTTCAGACAGTTTTTGTCTGCACTATCAAAAAAAAAAAAAAAAAAGTTTAAAAATTGTCTTTCCAAAACTTGTTAACAAAATAAATAAGAATGCATGATGCTCACAACTGTTTATATAAAATGCCATAAATCATAATTATTGTTAAAGGAATCCCGAAGTGACTAATTTATTGAAATTACATGGCAAAATTTGCAGACAGATAATGAAATTCTCAAAGCTTGTCACAGAGAGCTACAAAACTTTTTGCCATTGAGTATGAAAGTAACACAACTCGGCTCAGGGCCAATTACGCTTCTCTATTACCCATAGTCAAGCTTGTCACAGCCACTAGTGTACCTAGGGAGCCCAGCGCCAGACTTAGGAAATTGCATGTCGCCCTCATGGTCACCTTAACGGGAGGTCACTGTGACTTCCCAAAACAATTCATTATGCACAACAGTTTGATTATTCTTCAAATTTAAAGTCAATTTTGTTACTTTGATATTCTTTTTTCTTTTAAAAAATGTTTTTTATGATGCCAATGTTCCTTCTCATAAATGTTTCATTTTCCTCTCCATTTCTTTTTCTTTAACCCATTAATGCCTAGCGTCCCTTTTTAGGGACGGTCCAAAAAAGGGTCTGAATTTCCCCCAAATGAACATTTCAAACAAATAATAGTGTTCAATGAGTACCTTGGTATTGTTTCAATTCGTTATTAACAGATTGCAGCACATAACCATTGTAAAGTGTGTTCTGTAGCCGTTTTAATAGGATCTTTATCAAAAATGACATCGTTCACAATCTAAAGAAAAAAAGCTAAGTTTTCAAAGTGATTCCCAGCTTCCCAGTTTATGTTAATTGCTGATTTTATTTCTTCTTATAAAATATCTTTTTAAATATTATATCGTAGGTAGAGAAAAATTTTAGTAAAAAAAGTATGTACCCTCTGGGGTCTATCATAACTTTTGAGGGACGATTTTTCTTTCCTTAATAAAACAATTATTTTTTACATAATATTTTTTTTATTATTTTTCCCGTCCATTAAACACTGTTTGTAACCAGTTTTCAAAATATCTTTGAAAAAAAAAAAAATGTCGGGCATTAATGGGTTAATATTTTTTGCAAATGTAATTAAAAAATTGCTTTTCCTTTTTTTTTTTTTTTTTTTAAATCTGGCAAAATGCCACCCCCTTGGCAAGAGCCACTTCTGCCAACCCCTAGCTAAGCCACTGGTCATAGCCACAATACAAATGAAGTGCTCGGGCGTAAATAGTGGTATCTGACAAAATTGTAAAACTCGAATTATTTGGTGAAAGCAATGGTATGTGGGCATACAAACAGAAATATTACAGGGTTTAAGGATAAACACATCCCTAAATAATGTACCTACAACCTACACACATGTACTTTGTTTTTAAAATCAAAATACTTCCTACAGTATTTTTTCGAAATTTCACAAGCCATACCTTTAATTTTAAAAATGCAGTTACCACTATGTACACCCAAGCTCTTCAGTAACAATTGAGAACCTGTTATTCAGTCCACTGAGGTTCCTCTGAATCTTTTGATCTGTCCTGTGAATCTGTATCTGTTGAAGAATCAAAGTAGGAGTTTACTGTTTGCAGAGAGAATACATTTTCCTTTATTGTTTCATCAGGTGCATATTCAAGTCGGCATAGGCTTTTATTTTGTATATTTATTTAGTGTAATGAACTGTGTAATTAATTTAGTGTAAAAACAGTTTCAGCTGCCAATTTATTGGGCATATTGCTTATCTTTGTCATGCTTTATTTACAGCAGAAACCAAGTGCTTTAAAAACACTTATTTTTGTGAGCTGTAATTTCATAAAAATGAAATGTCTGTGATTTTGCAAGGTGAAAATATTGTAAGGTGATCAGAGCTAAAAGTTAATTACTTGAACTAAAATATTTTGCATGGCTTGTGGTTTTGTGATTGCGATGGCCTTGCAAAAATAAGTGTTTTTTCGTAAAGCTAAAGCACAATAGATGACAAAAATAGGAAATAAATAAATAAAATTTGCTAATACTGTCCAGCAGTATTGTACCTTTTTGTATGTCTGTACGAATTACTGTAAGGAATTGATCTTGGCTAAATGCTGAAATCTAATTTTATGTCTCTGTCACTGTAGTATTGAATAGTTTGATTAATTCCTGTTTTTTCTTTTAAGGACTATAATTGATGATGAACTGAAGTTTTACGGTTGACAGCAATCACGAATGAAAGATGGAGGCAGCTATAAGCGCGATTATGCGAGTTCCTGGCTTGTTTATAATAGATTACTGGTGGCAACATGATGTGGAAAAATCCCTGCCGTACTCATTTGACATGGAAGACATTTTCAAAAGTCTTGCTATAAATATTGGTAAGTACAACCGTAGACCAAAATCTTTTGGTGCTGTGGCAAAATTCAAGTAATTTTAATAGTGGTACAGCAGACTTGCCCGTTCTCCTTCTTTAGAGATCAATGTCTGGCCTCCTGCTTCTGATGTGATTTCTCCTGCTTTTAAAGGAGTTTACAAAATTGTCAAACTTTAACCCCTTCAGTCGGAGTCATGACATCACACAAATTTGATCGTAAAATATTCTCCAAACAATAACAAAACGTAATATAAGCATTTGAAATGATAAGCAAAAGATTATATATATTTTTTAAAAATCAGAAAAAAAGTTTGCCTTTGTAACAAGCCAAAAAAAAAAGAAAAAAAAGAAAAAAAACATACGATGAATCCCTGTTATGAAAGTCTATTGGATTTTATGTCTTACATGAGTGGTTCCTAAACTTTGTCAAGTTACCTTTTTGGCACAGTTTTTTCATGGTGTCATGCTCTTATTTAAATTATAGCTAATCAAAACTAACAGACGAAAGTAAAGGCCTTTAACGTATCTATACTGTAAAACCCTTATTTTGTTGAAAAATATTGCAAAAATTTCATAAGTAATACATTTCCAATTATTTAGGAAGTTATTGCAAAATTTGCAGCATGCTTGGGTGCTGTAGCAGTTTGGGAATCACTGCATCAAACAACTAATATTGCACTAACTTTTTTCTATTTTTCAGTTTTGCTTTATGGATTCCTCCTTCTGTTATTACCTTTGCAGCATGTTAAAACCCTCTACACACACCTTATCGGTGGAGCAATAATAGTCACTTGTCATGTCGTGTCTGCAGTTTACGTCAACATTGAAACCATTAAAGGCACCGACGGCGCAGAGGATTCGGTGCGACAAATCTCCATGCTGATGTTGCAAATTTTTCTCGGCTTTCTGATATCATACTTGCTAAAGTGGAAAAGTTATCCTCAAATTTTTTCATTGTATTCGTTGCCCGTCATAGCTCGTTTACTGGATCAACCGAACGACATTATACTTTTCTGCCACAACTTTTGCCGGGCCGCCACGGCTTTCGGAGTGATCTCCTACATCACTTACCACATCCCCAAGATCTTGAATGGTGCCAAATCAGCATGCATGGACGCTCTGACCGTCATGAAAACCTATGGGGTGGGGACGCTGTTCACAGTGCTGTGGAACAAACTGTTCGTCCCGCCGCATTTCGCTCTGTTTTGGTTGATCAAATTCACCGTCAAGGTGATAGGAGTGAATTACCGAGCGGAAAAAGTAGCCTGGGGCGACGAGTGGTACATGTTCATTCTAACCAGTGTCAGCTCCATTTGTTCTAGTCCAGTCACCCTCCTGGCTACTTCGGTCACGGTGTCGTACCTTTCGTTCTTCATGCTGTGCTCGGTCAAGGCGTACCTGCAAGGCTTCTCTGCATTCTTCCGTGATAATCCCATGCACAGTGGCTGGACGGAGGGCTTCACTTTGATGCTGCTCTCGATCCAAACGGGGCTGATCGAGATGAAGATGCCGGCTCGCATGGTCGTGATGACAGTCATCCTCTTCATTGTCCTCTCATCCCTGTTGCAGTCCATGCTGGAAATAGCCGAGCCGGTCGTGTTGAGTCTGAGCGCGTCGCGGAGCCGGAACCACTGGCGACATTTCAGAGCTTTGAGCCTGTGCTTGACCTTGTTGATATTTCCCTTGTACTTAACCAAAGTGTTGTCGGGTGTTTTCCCCATCGATTTCTGGATGATGGTAGTCCTCTCGAGCTGCACCCTGACGTCTGTTCAAGTCTTCGACCTGCTCGTGGTTCATTCGCTCTTCCTCTACGATTCGGCCAAAGTGGAACCTTGGGAGAATCTGGATGATATTGTGTATTACACGAGAGCCGTCACCAAGGTCCTCGAATTTTTCGTTGCCATATTTGTCGTGGGTATGGGCCTATGGGAATCCACTGCGGGTAAATGGAATCTGGTAAACGCTTCTATTCTGATGGTTCATTGCTATTTCAATGTCTGGCAGCGGCTACAG
The DNA here is from genome assembly GCA_038373865.1 of Uloborus plumipes. NCBI lineage: Eukaryota > Metazoa > Arthropoda > Arachnida > Araneae > Uloboridae > Uloborus > Uloborus plumipes. The sequence continues at coordinate 22,783 of JAXGGA010011134.1, forward strand.
ACTGGCTGGCAGAGCTTTTTGCTGAGGAGGGAGGCCGCCAAAAAGGCAAAATCCCTGCCTTCAGCTACCGAGGAACAACTCACTCTTCTTGATGACGTATGTTCTATCTGCTATGGAAGCATGAAATCTGCATGCGTGACTCTCTGTCAACACTACTTTCATAGGACATGCTTACGAAAGTGGTTATACGTGCAAGATAAATGTCCGCTATGTCACAGTGTAATTTCTCTAACATCAGAGGATATCAAAGCTCCACAGAACCCTGAATTACCAAGAGAAGTAAACAATGGAATCTTCTTAGGACCATTTTTTTAAAAAGATCTTCAGTGTTTGTGTAAATATTAAAAATACAGTTCAAAAGACCAAAAAATACGCAATTCAAGAATATATTTTATCATGGATGTTTTCTGTTACAAGCGCAATGTATGCCAAGTGCTTTTAGTTTGCCATATTTTCTTCAGCTGATTTTTGTGATATTTGTTTAACTACTAAAACTAATAATTTTTTATGTAATTTCTGATGTATGTTTTTCTTATCTCATTCATCAACAGATTTTTTTTTTTTTTGTTCATTACTTTTTAACACATAAAAATAAACAAAATAACATCATATTTACAAATCCTTAAAGTTGAGTCAACCATGTATCATGCTAGGTATTTTTACATTTCAACCCACATTCTCTGTAAATGTTGAAAATTTCAAATGTATGTACAGAAATTGGAACTTCTATTTTATCTAGTTGTCCTGTAATGATTATGAACAAGATGGTTCATATTAAAAATTATCTTTTATTAAATTGCTTGTTTTTTTCCTGTGATAGCACTACTTTACTAACTCCAAAAGCTTTTTCAAATGGTTTTGAATATCAGATTTAACGAAGAAATTTATTGCATAAGACGAGTGGACAATGCACAAACAGATACAAAAAAGAACACGATAGATGCTACACAAAATTTAGAAGTGATATCACCCCAAGTGGAGCCAAACGATTTCACAAAATCATTTAACCTTAGTGTTGCCACACAATATAACTTCAAAATTATATTCAACCCCCCCCCGCTCGATTTTAAGGGTTTTTTTTTTAAGAAATAATAAATTGACAAATTTTAAAGCGATGTAAAAATTTTACGCAATTATGCAGAGAAAACTTAATTTTTAAACATATATAAATTTCTTAAATTATTAAATTTAATGCTACCCAATGGTTTGGTAAACAAATCAGCAAGATTATTTTGTGAACTTCCATAGTTAACAACAATTCCTTTCTTAAAAATTAAATCCTTGATAAAATGTTAATTTGCTTCTTTTGGAATTTTCGTAATTACTTGCCATTGATACAGCACTCATGTTATCTATATACAAAATAGGAAATAAAATATTAACATTAACTCTTTAAGGACGATGGGCTCATCACCGTTCTGGTCTCCGCAGAAGAACATCAATTTCGAAAGAATCTCACAAAATAGACCAGGGCCGTAACCAGACTTTTTTTTGGGGAGGGTTTTACTAAACATCTTTCTTGTGAAATCTCTATGAACAAATTTCATTTCATGATTTATATTCTATTGCTTTTTATTAAAATAGATGTTTAAAGGACATTGACATAGAAAATGCAAAAACGTGACGTATCTTTTCCATGAAGGGAAAAATCTGATCACTGCATAGCTTTGAACTGTTAAATATTCGATGTCTGTTAATCTGTCAAAAGGTCAGATGCACCAAATCAAATACGCGCATTCAAAGTAACACTTCTGAAATTTCTATTTCATGAATTATAAAATGTGTCAATTATAGAGTTTGGCACTTTCAAATTGAAAAAATGTTGATGTTTTTTTAGTGGTATTTAAAATTCAAAGGAAAAAGGGGTATTGTTCTGTAAGAAATGACCTGTGCAATAACTTCAATAAATATTGGAGATAAAACACTTCCTTTGTACAATTATTCAATAAAGATAATTTAATTTTCAAATGAAGTAGAAAAATAAATAACATTTGAAATTAAAAAGTAATTACAATTTTTAAAGTGCATGAAAAGCATTTTTCGTAACTATTTTTAAAATTTCGGAGGGGGTTTAAACCCTAAAAACACATACACCTTAAATATGGCCCTAGAATACTCTTCCAAAACAAGAGGAGTCATTTCTACGCGGGAATAAGTTGGGGTTCTATTGTGAGCTAATTGGTGGGGAAGAAAGTCGCCCCCTTCAAGATTGCTTATCTCCATCATTTTGTAGGAGAATATGCAGAGAGCTCAGTTACTTTTTCTTTACTTTTCTGTATTTTTTTTTGAAATTTCATAACATGAATATGAGTTAAATTTCTTCTTGCTTATTTAGAAGGTAGAAGTTTTCTCTTCTGTGCAGATTTGGAGATGAAACAAAAATTTTTGTTTTGCAATAGTGACACTGAAAAACAATTCAAAATTGAAAATAAAATTAGGCTCGAAATTTGCTAGAGACAATTTGAATCATCACGAATCAGGAATCTAGTTTCAGCCCATATTCACTCTATAATTCATACCTAAATTACTTGAATTTCAAAAATAGACATTGTTTTGCTTACAGTTATATTGTAAGCTAACTAATTTTTAATGCTGGCAATTGCAATCTCTAATAGTCAAATTCAGTTGAGAATTTATTTTTCATTAGCAAACTGATGTTTTTATGAGGATAATTTACAGAACGCAAACTGAGGAAAAAAGGCATTTATTGGGAAAGTTATAAGCAACAAATGCAGAACCTATTTCTAGTCTCACAATCTAAAACTTGCCCGTGCTGAGCATTCGCTCTTGACACAACGAAAGCAAAATGCAGGGTTTTTTTCTTGAAATCTCTTAAATAGCTATCAAAATGTGAGTAGTTCGGTTATTTTATCATTGATAGCGGTTAAAAAAATCTTTACAATGATGTCTTAAATTTGGTGAAGTATTAAAAAAGTTATGGCTTACTCAAGATGAAAAAATAATTAAATAAAAATAAAATTGAATAATAATAATAAAAAAACACCTTTGAAAAATAATGTATATGAGGATGAAAAGTTAGATTAGAGTTCTACTGAGGAAAAAAATCCATAAGAATGATATACTATGTGCATATGTGGAGCCAAAAAAAAAAATAAATAAATAAATTACTAAAGGCCTTTTTATTCGCGAGGCCTTAATTTTCGCGAGCCCTTCGTGATCGCGAAAATTAAGGCCTCGCGAATTTTTTTTTACTTTGGACTTTTTCAACTTTCGTTTCTGTACATGCAAAATTCGCGAAATTTTCAGCCCGCGAAATCACCGATATATTCATTTTCGCGAAAATTACCGCCCGCGAAATTAAAGGCCTTTACAGTACTTTTTTCAAAATAAATTTCATTTATTTATACTTTAGATCTCTTATTTTCTTATTCATTCATTATTTTATTCACCAGTTCACTTTTTTTCATGTATTAATTAGGTGGTTAATATTTTCGTTTGTTTTATTATTTTTAATTTATTCCTTCTTCCTTTTATTTACTCATTTGATCAAAAATGCTTTTAATAATCAAATAAAAAATATTTCATTCGAAAAATATTTTACTTTTTCCTTTGCATCATAGAAAATTAAACAAATTAATGAATTTCTCTACTTTTTATTCCCCTTGGAGCAACAAATTTACTGCCAAAAAAAGGGTAATTGAATGATTCAATGCAAGTTTCATTATAAAATTCATTACTCTTTATTTATCTTATGCAATTTTCAAAATAAATCTCCAAATTGTTTATTTTGAAAAAGGTTATAAGCTATCTTTTTTGTTTCACTTTGCCTCATTTCTCTATATTATTGATGTACATTTTTTGTCTATTTATCATTAAATAACACACACAGCTGCAAAAAAGTGCTGTTTAACTCCCATATTTACCTCACCCTACTTTATATAAAGATCTTGTCATATTAAACTATTATAAATGCAAATCCTTTCAACTGATACACATTTAGTACACAATAATTAATAAAAATATTTTTAATAATTCTTTTTCAACATGCATTGTAAACTATTTTTCTGATGCAATTTTACATAAAGTTCAACATGTTTATTTTAAATTTTCATCGTGGTAGGGACCAAAACAAGTAATGCAAAGACAAATGTCACATTGTTTACATTTAAATGTGCTTTCTATATTTCTGTTTTAATTCGTTTGTGTGAATTCTTTGATGTCAAGACGTCGAGTATGTCTTGCTTCTTTTTGCGTAAGCTCGCAGAAAGAGTCTGTATCAGCAAAATTCTGAAATCGAGTAACTTCATGGAATTGTTTTCCATTGGCATATTGGAAAGTGTATAATGTAAAAAAAGCATTGTTTACGACGCAAAAGAAAATAGAATATATAAAGGCCCCATTTTTTAGATTTCCGACCATGTGCCATAACAACGTCTCTTCTCATCCCCTAAGTCCACTCCGCCCATATATTTGTTATATGATTTGAATGAAGTTGGACATGAGAGAGTTCGCTTTTCTCCTCCTACTCTTCTCTGTGCTTTATCAGTCTTATATTGGGATCCAGTTGACATGAGAAACATTTCTGTTTTGTCTTTTCACAGACTGTATAAGTTAAATTTGGCAGCTGTTTGCACTGGAAAGCTTTGCTTTCCCCCACATTATTTAGCTTGATGCCTTATAACCTTTTGGATTCGGGCTATTTGTATAGAAGATTTTCTTTCCAGACCTCTTTTCCTCTGAAGACAGGAAGGTGCAACGCCAAGCACATAAGTTTTATGACTTTGCGGTTTGAATACAAAGCCGTAACCCCCCAGTAAGGGGGTATGAAATCTTGGAAAAATCCCAGGCTCCAAAGAGTAGAAGCGAAGATTTCAACCCCGTCCTCAAAGGGAAAAAGACTTGCGGTATAGCATGGTATACCATCCGGTTCTTAAAGGTCAAGTGCCTAGGAAGGTATTTTCTGTTTGTTTGAAGTGTTCCTGAACTGTAATGGCCTGCAGAGGACCTGACTTATCATTAGCGGATTACTTGTGAAAAATCTATCGAAAAAGAGATGATAACCAGTTTCTTTTAGTGTTCTAGTTAGATTCGTAGCTACATCACACCCTAAGATATTCTCAGTACGATCCATGCGGCCTTTGCTTCCACAATGCGCTTTGAAGTCTGACTTATCCGGTTAACGAGTCACAAAGCATCCAGATCCAGACTTTAATTCCCCTTTTAGCGGGTTTGTTTGGCATGTACCGGATGATCCCACAGCATCCTTTGTACTTCAAGAGGGCCTCATTGACTGAAAGGTTTATATCGGGAATGAAACATCGACTGAAATTTTATTTGACTTCAGTTATAAATGGGGCCAACTTTTACATCATGTAATAGTCAGCATGATTTGATGCCTTGTTTTCTTCTCGTGTTGGACAAATGGAAACACCGTAAAATTTGCAGAAATCAGTCTCTTGACAGTTGATTTTATGAAGTTGTTTCCTAGAATTGAATTCTCCGAAGTCCTCCTTCAGTTTCGATACCTTTTTCATTCCCATCGCAAAGATTCAGGCAAAGAATCCCTGCAATTCTTCAATGGAGGCAAGAGGAGTCCACTTTTGAAAGCATTTTTTTATGGTCGCGAAGCTTTCATAAATTCTGCATATTTATTAGCGTTTTGAAGAATCATTTGCATCTTGGGTAAAAGTAGGTTAAAAAACTCTGAAAGAGAAGCACCAGAAGTTAAATTATGCGATGAACCCTCTCCAAAGATCTTATTTGATAGTTTAATTTTATCATTTTCTACCAATTCTTATTATTCTTGCTATTTCATCGCAAGCAAAATTTACATTGCTGTGTAGGATGTTATCTTCATCATTTGCATCACTCCTGTAATTTTCAGCTTCAGCTCTATCCATGAATGGATCGTTACCAGGCTAACCCTCATCCTCTGATGAAAGTTCAGTCGAAAAGAATACTATTTTTTCCCTCCTCTGTCGAAAAATACTCTTCTCTGTTAACAAAATATTAATATTTGCAGTTTAAAAATAGATCGACCTAAGTTTCCCACTGTATAGTGCTTCGCAAGGGGTTACTCCATGTTAAGTTTGTTCCGCAACTAAGCACACATTTCGTTAGCAGGAATTTATATAATACTAGCTGCCAGGGCAGCTAGATTAGCTTCCTGCGGCATGTTGATGCATAACGTCCCCCTTCTCTAACTTTTACCTCATTCTGAAGTTATATTATTTGATATAATTTAATGTTCATTCAATTTCAAGACATACCACGCACGTGGCCCGGCGTTGCACGGGCACTTCGTAAATGGGCCTGAAAGTAGTGAGGAAAATTTCAAGAAACTACTTCCCGCCAAGGCGGCTCGCTAACAGGCGCTTCACGCCTTTACTTTTTTCCTACATAAAAAAATCATTCGAATTATTGAGATGCTTCGCGTCTTCAAGATGGTGAGGAAAGTTTCAGTAAGTTCAGCTCGCTCAAAGGAAAAAAGCTGACATAGATACTCAGTTTTTAATATAAGTAGATGGCTTTTCAACAAATGAATGTTTCAAAATATTACAAGTAGCTAGCGATAAAGATACTATGTAAGTGGCCCGCTTATGAGTTTCGTGTTTGATTTAGTTAAGCCTTCATTCAAAATTCTCATTATCATTGTTATCGCTGTTTCATAGCAACCACGTTTCAACAATGGATTTTATATTTAATCATTTATTAGGCTTAATCGCTTCAAATTTGACTACTTATTAATTGATATCTTCGCTAATTAAAATCGTATAATTATATAAATTGAAACTAATGGAGCCTGAAAAATTACCTATCTATCGGTACCTGGTTCGACTTTCAGTTCATAGGTGTTCAGGAGAAAGAAGCGTGACATAGATAGAAAGATACTCAGTTTTTAATATAAGTAGATAGCAAGAGTAGGGGAAAGCATATCCGAGAAGGGATAAACGCATAGAGCATTCAGTAAAAAAACAAAAATATCTATTGGTTCTTGAACAAAGATACTATGAGCATCTTTTCCTAATCTCTTTTTGTTTCTTATTCTATCTTATTTTTTTTTCAGATGTGCATGTACTTGATACTAATAAATCTAAAGAAACATTTTAATGGGCATAGAGGAAATAAAAGGAAATTTTTCGTCTGTGTTCCAGATTTGACTTTGGAAAATACAAGGGACCACTTAAGATAAGCTCTCTTTTGCCAAAGTTGCGAACAATACCCTACTCCCATATTGTGCGCATTTCCTAATTGTAGGTACTAAAGCGCTTTCCAGGGCAATGCTTTATTAGTCTTTAGCCAAGGGGAAAATCGACGTGTGATAGTCCAAATAATCAACTAACAGTTTCTTATAATTGAAATCAAATTTGTCTTTTAGAATGTTCCATTCACCTCACACGTCATTTTAATTCCAACTCGGCATTTTTCATTTCCACTCATACAGAATTCATGAACTCAGAATTTTAACTTTTTTTTTCTAGGCAAAACGAATGCATTTTATTAATTTTTTTTTACTTAAGCTTTTATTTTAACTTTAGAGAGCAGCTGGGCCCATAACCCGTCAGATTTAACTAAAAATTTCATTGCATTAGAAGAATGGACAATACAGAAACACATATAAAAGAGAGCATGACAGGTACTACACAAAGTTTAAAAGTGATATCACAGAAGTGATGCCCAAACGATTTCACATAATCATTTAACCTTAGCGTTGCCACACAACATAACCTCAAAATTATATTCAACATTGAAAACATGCTAATCCCCAGTGAAGCAGATATAATAGAGACAAACTGAGTTTTTACCAAAGCTGAGTGTTTTATTTAACTTAATGAAACCAAATTATATTAGATAGTCATACTCGTACAAGTGCAAAAAATTTAATTTTATTGTTTGACAACTTTGGGTCTTCATATGTCGTTTTAGCACTGCTATGCACATAACTGATGTTGAAGATAATGAATGATGATAGTTCAATTAACTTGTTTCAAGGAAGCATTCACTGTTGAATTATGGTTGATTTTAAAGTTATCTGCAAATAAAATAATATTTCTTGAATAATTGAATACTAATTTAAAAAGACAAGTACATCGAGTCAATGCATCATAAAAATTATAAAATACATCGAGACTTATCAGGCCCGTGCTAAGTATTTGCTGCCTCGCCAAAAGCGATAAAATCTAAAATTTGGCGAAAAACATTCTGATTTGGGGAAAATATTGGCAAACAGAAAATTCTCTGAACGTTCCACTAGAAAAAAACATGTATGTGTTGTATTAGGGAAAAAAATTAAATTCTTGGACAAATACTTTCGAAATTGCTCATTTTCTGGCTAACAGCTTGAAATCCTTAGTGCGGGCCCTGATTATGAATAAGAGTTTGCATACCAATGAATGTACTTTCCATTTGTAAACAAAATTTGAAAGTTTAAGCAAGACCTCATCAAAGTATTAATAAGCAGCAATCAATAGAAGTTTTTCAATGGAAAATTAACTGAACTCTACTTACTGTTGAAGTTTATTTTTGAAACAGTATCATAAACGAGGGTAACGTTGCCCACTTTTCAAATGTTAGTTTATATCACGCCTGTAGCATGACAACAAACTTAAGGGTTAAGCCTTTTATTTAGCGTAGCTCTTCAATCTATATATATATATATATATATATATATATATATATATATATATATATAATCAAAGTTTGATGACGTCATGGGTGCGGGTCAAACGATCTCCTGGCAAATTTACGCAACGTACGATTATGAAAATTGGTACAAAATTAGTCCGCATACTGATAATGTGCAAGACGTAGGTGAAATTTTTAAATTCGCCCTAGATTTTTTTAAATTTAATTAAAACTATATAATTCACAGCGTATTCCTCCATTTTTTTTTTTTTGTACTATGTGCAACATTATTTATGAATGGCAACAGTCTTAATAGTCAAATCTTTAAATATATTCTCACGCCAAGTAAATTAAAAAGGTCATCAGCTAAAATTAGAATTTCTTTTAAATCGAAAATAAATGGGAAAAAAAAAACCCCTGTATCTGTTAAGCATGGTAAATCTCGCCAAGCGAGAACGTTTTCGCATTCGCAGTTTCAGAGCTTAATCATTGCAATTTCGCGAGGATAAGGTAGATTTTCCCCCCTGATAAATTGTAGTAAAATTATGCTTCAGTTTCACATTATACGTCCTGTGCTTTGTTTTTTCAATTTGTGCATTATGGATACAGTGACAGCAGTAAAAACTTTACCACGGGCAAAGCCGTGGCGGGTAACTCCAGCATAAAAGAAAAAAGAAAATTACCATGCTTCAGAAATAATACAAACTAACATTTGAAAAGTGGGCAAAGTCACCTTGGTTGACAGTACCTTTAAGACCCTTTATTTTGTTGAGGGGAGGAGATTTAGTAAATATTACCTCATTACGTAACAGCTTAACTATGATTTTTAACTCTGATGGGGGGGGGGGGAGTCTTTTAATTCTACAAAACAGCTCCATATCAATTCAGTTTTTGAATTTGTTGTTCAGTTTAGCAATCAATTACACTGGTTAAAATGCAACAGATTGTTAGTTTGCCCCTAGGGTAAAAGTGAAATAATTTTTTTAAAGAAAAAAGACTTTTCACTTTAAAATGTTAAAATTAAGGATGTGTTGATCACTCAGCACAATCAACCATTTTGTGGATTATCTATAATTGGGCAATTTTAACTGATTAGTAGGCTGAAAAATAATTTTTTGATTAAAATTATTTTTGCTTAGAACAAGTAGCTATGCTGAATGATTTTTAACTGATTAATTACCTGAAAATAATGGATTTTAAAATTAAAATTATTTTTGAGAAGAACATGAGACTATGTTGAATGAATTTAGTACACCTAATCAATAGTTTCAAACTCAAACTGTCTTGTCTATATTTGATTCAAAATTTAAATTATCATGGTAGGGGTGTTAACAACCCATTTTTTTACAAAAAAAAAAGAAAGAAAAAGATAACAACAGCTTAATGAGAAAACTCCAAATAAAACTGAAATTTGAAAGGAAAAAAGGATCAGAATTTGAGGGGCGGGGTAGGACTTTCAGGGAAAAAGAGGGACCAGTCGGAAGCCGTGTATTAAGGGTTTTAGTAACGAATACTGAAAATAATAAACATTAAAAGAATAAAAGAGAAACTACTTACAATTTCAAAACTCTACATTTAAGATTTTAATACTTCATCTAATTCACCACTTTCAGATAATTCTTTTAAAATGTCTAAGCCTCCGATAAGTTCTCCTTTTACATATAACTGAGGATATGTAGGCCAATTCGAATATTTTTTCAAACCTGGAAAGAAAATATATTTCAGTATAAACACAGAAAGGAAGTCTTCACATTAAATAGTCTGTCCTAAAAATAATCTCAGTAAAATGAGAGAGCGTCCAAAAAGTTGTATGATCTGATCAAAATTCGAACATTGACAGAAGAATCATAAGTTGGCAGATCTAGTGGCTTTCTTACTTTGTATATGACTCAACATATTATCTCAACCAAAATGGACAAGGTTACAATCAGCACAATAGTCTGCGAAAAATGTGCAATTTTTATTTGGACATAGAACAGCAAACATGAATAAAAGATTAAAGCTTTGTGGATAGCTCTTTCGCTTTTGACTGCTTACATCATAAAAATTGCTCATGCTATTCCAAATGCATACCTGCCATTTGAAAAAGAATTATACACAGTTAATTTTACTTCAAAAAACAGGAAAAAACTTTTTTTAATTGGAATAATTGGAAATATTTTTAAGACCAAGATTTTTAAATAAAATTTTATTTGGTTCAGCATTAATGACACTTCAAATATCATACTGGAAAGGGTCCCAGGATTCGGTTTAAACGTTCCTGAATTCAAGTTTTAATAAAAAAAATAAACAACTTCTATATTACTTTAGTTTTTTATTTTAACAGAGCTTAATAAACATTCAAAATGAAAAAAAAAATGAAACAAAGTTGGAAACGATTCAGTCCTTGTTAATTCCGGTTGAATAAGAAAGCATTTTTACCTTCATAGTCTCCTTTTATAAAAATAACTTAAGAGACTTTTTGTTTCTAAAGAAAAAAATCTTAGTCCGAGATACAGCTGCCAATGATGGTCACATGGACGCCATTTCTCACTAGGGATTTTCGACAAAGTTTTTAACTGTTGTCGTGGGAACAGAGCAGAATATTTTTATGTGATTTTTAAAATGTGAAATACAATGATTTTCTCTGTAAAATTGTATGCACCAATAAAAATATCCAAAATCAATTTTTGAATTTTTGCTTAAAATAGCGAATTTTAAAAATTTTGATTTTTTTTAGTATTGGCGAGTCTGAGTATCATTGAGTATATTTTCTGAAAAGCAGAGCTTCCAATTTTGCATTTAACAGGTTTTACTGGCACTAGGGAAAAAATGAGGATTTTTTAGTAAACTGTATATGTAAAGGAAAATTCAAAATTTATTTAATAGCAAGTGGCTAGTCTTTATATGCTTTGCCAGTAAAAACCTTAACACCAATACTTTTCTCCACAAACAACTTTTTAGCGCTGCGTGAAAAGATCGCTTGCTCGTTTGAAAAAAAAATAATAATAAGGAGTAAAATGGCAACTTAAAAGTCAAAATGCTGCCACATAACTGAACCCAGAACCCCTGACCAGAAACCGTTTTTACGGTTTCTGGTCACTTTGTATAATTTAATTTTGAAATTTTAAGTCTAAATTTTATTAACAGTTTTTTTTTTTTTTTCAAGTGGCTCTAAAACCCATTAAATGTAAAAGTAGAAACTCTCCTTTTCAAGAAATGTAGTACTCAATAATACCCAACTCATACAGAAAAAAAAAAAGTAGTAAAAGTATTTTTTTCTCAAAAAAGAAAAAAAGAACTTAGAACTTAAATTTCCTAAAGGAGCTTTTTTTTTCAAATAAAAGACATCATTCAAATATCGTGCTCCATTCCCGAGATAACGCAGCCTGAATATTTTGTATCAAAGTGAATTGTGGATTAAAAATCAATGTACATTGTCGATACAAGACCTTCAACTAGGTCAACACTAGAAGACGAAACTTTTACTGGAGTGACATCTGATTCATCCTTGTAACAGAAATGAAAATATCAGTTATTGGAACTATGGTGCAGTTTTAAAAGATGAATATTCTCAACTGTCACCAAAAATGATGTTGGCACTTTTAACATTTTAAACCACTTATATAAAAAACGGGGTTCTCGACTTATGCCTTAATAATCAATATTACAACAGACTTGATGCTACTCTTAACATGAATGTTCAACTTTCATCTATAAAGCCTAATAAGTATCTACAATAGTAAAATAAGTGCCATTTTTTTCATTGAAATTGTTACGTTTAAAATTTGGAATGAAACAAATTGTTGAAAGATATTTTAAGATTTTAAATTTTTGAAGACAATAAATATTAGTGTGGTTTTTGTCTTCAAGGTTCTCATCAAAAATAGATTCACTCATCTATACTAAGAAATGTTGATCTAGATCCTAAGCCTAAATATGCTACATACATCAGCATGAAAAGATTTAAACAAACATAAACAATGTAGCATTTAGAATTAAGGCAACCAGATTTCAATCAACAAAATATTAAAAATATAAAAAATATCTGAAAGGATTTTTCCTCCTTTCAAAATTTTCCATACAAAGAGATTTTATTAAAATAAATAAATAAAACAAAAACATCCAAACCAGAAAATTTAAAAACAAATCGGGAAAAAAGTGAAAAATGGTAGAAAATTCAAGAGTCCGAGGTCATGTATGAAATTATATTTCCTTAAGAATTTATGAATTATTTATATTTGAAAAGAAGAGAACAAAATAATCTTATACAGAAATTAAATTTTTATTTTCATCAATAGAAGCAGGGAGAAGCTTTTCAAATACATGGAAATAAAATTGACTAAATATTGAATGGAAATTTATTTTGAGAGAAAGGGTACTTTTAAAGTTTGCAGTCAATATACTTTTAAAGATTACAGTCTGATATATGCATGAATAAAAATAGACGATGTTGTACAAATGCATACATTTAAAAAGAGTTTAAAACTCAGCAAACATCTGTTTCAAGGCTGTTAAATGCAAGCCCCATCATCAGTGCATAAAAACAGAACGACAGGTTGACATGCCAAAAAGTCAAGTGAACTAACTGGCATGTGAACCTGTCTTTCTGTTTTTAATGCGCTTTAATTAGTTTCACACGTGGGTTTGTTTGTATATTCAATTCTAAGTATGTAAATTCAGGCTCTTTTCATATATAAAAGTAAGGCTAAATTATATTATTACATGTTGATGTATTATAAGTGTTTCAGTTTTTTTTATACAACTGAATAAAAGATGAAATTTACGTTCTTTGCAAATATAAAGTAATATATTTAATACTATTATTAATACTAAAGGCTAAACTATATTGCATGTTGATGTATTATTAGTGCATGTAAACTTAGCGGATATTCAATAGTTTTGAAAATCAGAGTATCATGAAATATGGTTTAACCTTTAGCATTAACGATAGTATTAAGTATTTTACTTTTATATTTGTAGAAAGAAAAAAACTCCCTAAAAGCGTATTTTTTAGTTTTCTTAAACTGTAATTATTAAATTATTATGCACTGATGATGGGGCTTGCATTTTACAGCCCTAAAAACAGCTGTTTGCTGAGTTTTAAATGTATACATTTGTACTTTTCAGAACAATGTCTATTTTTACAAAGTTTTCGACTGCTGTTTTACAGCAGGTTTATGCATGTTCAACAGAAAATTAAAAATTAAAATATTAATGAAAATCTTCATCAATAAGTATTGGTACTTATTTCACAGGGGTGATTGTGAGTTCATGAAAAAATACCTGAAAGTTTTGAAGAGAAATGTGTGGGGGTGGGAGGGGGTGGGGGGCTTTTTTCAAAAAACCAAGGCTCCTATGATTTAAGCACAACTAATTTTATAATTATACATATTTAATAATAAATTGTCTTTCATAAACAAACAAGACACATTTCATACATTCGAATAGTTTCTAGTCAAAAACAATAGAATGGCATCTTAACATTTTTGCTCGATGAATATTATTAGTAATTATCGGAAAATCACCGAAAATTCGAAAAATAAAAAAAAAACACTGAAGGTGGGAAAACAAAAGCATAATTAAAAATATTTTATTTCCGGTATTTTCGAAAATGAAAATACCAGAATCAATCATGAAAATACCGGAAATCCGGTAAAATACCGGAACACAATCACCCCTGGTTTCAGGTGAAAGATAAAATATAAATCTGACAACTGGAAAACGTTCATTACTTGTTTTACTAAGTAATTAACAGAACTTTTACCTTCTCTGACATCAAAATCCTCTAGTATGTCAAAAGTTTCAAACTGTGCATTGTGGCTGTTTAGAAGAGCTATTACTTGTTTACTAAATCCTGTAAAGATAAAAAAAAATTAAATGTATCAACTTCGTTTAAAAAACAGAAAAAATAAGAAATAGAATACAGTGAACACCCAACTTATTATAGATTCTACAAGGTTCTAAATATTTAATTTAAAACTTTATATGAAAAGCAGTATGCTATAGATATAGATCTTTCAACAAAGATATCTTTCTTTCAACAAACATATTCTACAACAATTCCCCCTCTCCCCCTCTGTCGAAATTACAAAAAATTGAAGCCTATAAATAAATGTTTAATTATTTAAATATATACTTTTTAAGATGAAGCTTTTATTTATCTTCTAAGTTTGTATCTGAAGCTTTTCATTTTAAAACTATTTTTAATCTTTTGCTGAGGACAAAAATGTTGACTCACAGCTAGTACTTCCAAATCAGAAGAGAAAACATCTCGCATGCTATCGCAGGCATTGTTATTACACAGCATTTTCAATTGAGATCCTTTTTTAGTGTCAAAAAGAGATTTGATAACAGTATCTTCCTAACTTATATGACGACATTTTTAGTCCTGAGGGTGCCCTATATATATATATATATATATATATATATACTAGCAGTACCCGCACGGCGATGCCCGTGCAACAAATGTAAAGGAAGTTAACTAAATAAAGTTTAATTCACTTTAACCCTCTAAAGTAAAATTATTATATTTGTTTCAAATGTGCTCCCCAACCTTTTGAATTCCACTAAAAGTCATATTAAAGTTTAAATCAATTCGCCAAATAAACGTTTCAATGGAACTTTTGAGATAACTGTAGTGGCAAGATTTTCGAAAACTCTCAACGAACACAGCAATTTTGCCCTTGAACTTTAACATAATCCACCGATTTAACCGTAATTTCAATGTAAAATTGGTCGCCAAATTTAAATTTATTAACATAGGGAACCGATTGTGTCAGGTAGCTCAGCCTCAACCATTCTTCCATGATTTTAATTTGAACATTAAAAGGCAAGAAATATAATGTTATTCGCACCATCTCTTTGAAGTGAATACAATCTATAACAGTAACCCTCAAATAAGCAAGATTTCCCTGGCTGGGAGGTTTGGTAAATTTCCAGATTGTTGCCAAACTTTACGACACCAAATACGAAGAGTAACTTCATAGCGGTGTTACCGAAAATGTCAGAATGGAACTATTAAAAATTTAGGTTTGGCGACATTATATACATGTTTTAAACATGCAATAAAATACTTTTTAGACTGCAAACAACTACTGTTCCTTCACAGAGCGTTTTCTTTTTCTTTAATTTGGAGAAAGAAGTGTTTCACTGGCTGGGAGGTTTGGTAAATATCCCTATTGTTGCGAAACTTTACCACGCCAAATACGAAGAGTAGCTGATAGCCATCTCTAATTTTTTAACAATAATAGTTCCATTCTGACATTTTTGGCAACACCAAATTTTGAGGAATTCAACTGAATAAATTTAAATTCCCTCCCACCCCTCTGAACTAAAATTATTATATCCTTTAGTTCAAATGCGCTCCATCTTTTAAACTCCACTTAAAGTCATGTTAAAGTTTAAATCAATTCGCCAAATAAATCAAAAAGACAGAAAATTAAGAAAGAAATAAGAGATATTAAACATTCAAATTGAATAAATTTTCAAGGCTTAAATCTATACGCACAATTTTAACCACAAAGTGACTTCAGGGACAAAAGAGCAGCTGATCAGGAAAATGAACCTAGTGTTTCAGTACTGCGTACATAGTTAAGCCTTGAAAATTGACTAAATTTGATTAATTAATACCTCCTGTCCTAATTAATGGACAGAAACGTGCTAAAACTTTTCTTTTTTAGAAAAAAAAACCCTTTCCAACGATATATAATGTTTTGGGGTGGGGGGAGGTTTTCCCCCCTCAATTATGGCGGATACACCAAAAATGAGACGAATTAATTAATTTAAAAATAACTAATTCGAAATTAAAAATTTGGGCTTCGAGGTGCACGAGGGCGGGGTACGTTCGAATTTTTGAGCCAAGTTTCAGGTCCGTAGGTGCTGTGGGGGCTTCTGGCCAGCGGTTACAAACGTACAAACAGACAAACGAACACCGTCATCTTTATATACAGGGTGTCCACTCCAATCGTGGACCAATAGCTAATTTCTAAACCGTTAGAGATAAGCATATAGTTTATTTAGGAAAAAATCTCCAAATTACGCAAGGAAATTTGGGTCTATTCAATGTTTTTCAAAAAATCAAATTTTGAAAGAGTTACGAAATTTAAATTTTTATACAGCCCCCCAGTCCTATCAATCATATTTAGTAAAACATTCTTGACACTGTAACGTTTAAAACAAAAAAAAAATCACTCTTCTACCACAAAAATTGACTGAGTTATGACGTTTTGAAAAATCAAGATTTTGCATTATTTCATGACGTCTTCGAGAGATCGCTTAAGGGACCGTATGCGAAATCCTTCAAAATCTTGATTTTTCAAAACGTCATAACTCGGTCAATTTTTGTCGTAGAACAATGATTTTTTTTAAGTTTTAAACGTTACAGTGTCAAGAATGTTTTACTAAATATGATTGATAGGACTGGGGGGCTGTATAAAAATTTAAATTTCGTAACTCTTTCAAAATTTGATTTTTTGAAAAACATTAAATAGACCCAAAATTCCTTTCGTAATTTGGAGATTTTTTCCTAAATAAACTATATGCTTATCTCTAACGGTTTAGAAATTAGCTATTGGTCCACGATTGGAGTGGACACCCTGTATATATATATATATATATATATATATATATATATATATATATATATATATATATATATATATATATATATATATATATATATATATATATATATAGCTGATAATTGCTGTTTAAATGTTTGTTTTGTAGCAAGAGTGCTTAAAAAAAATCTTTCTTAAAATCTTGTATCAAAGCATCTACGAGGAAAACTCGTGAAATTCTCACTGCTGCTCCACTCCTGTTGTGATGGTTATACTTTGGTACACAGACTTAAAGGGCATATTTATAGAGGAATTGCAATGAGCCAGCTTTTTACAGGGAGTAGGAATTTTTATATCATGCATTTACATTACAACCAGCAGTTTACCCATATTTTCATTATAGCCACTTTGCGAAACTCATGCCTGCAAAGATAACTTTCCCCCTTTTTTGGGGAATTTGTCATGCAGCGAATTGGCTGTTTGAATGAACAGGCTCTAATAGCCGACAACTAATGATACTTCGAGGCAGTCTTTTTTTGTATATAATATTTTGAAGTGTAACTAACAATATTTAATTTTAAATTCAAATTAATGCAATCTACATATTGCAGGAGTGATTGTAAGTTCATGAAAAAATACCTGAAAGGTTTAAAGAGAAAATATGTGTGTGTGAGTGGGGGGGGGGGGGGGGGTCACATTTCATACATTCAAATAGTTTCAAATGCTTTTAGTTAAAATTTGCATTTTGACAAAATTGCATGCATTTAATTAAATTGTAAATGAATTATAAAGTTACTTTTGAGCTGGTGTTGCACAAATTATCTCCAAAAAATTATTTTAAGGAGAAAGTAAAAGTCATACAGAATTAGTTTGTTGTCCGAAAATATTTATAAAGAAATGAAAGTTGCATTTTGTACTAAAAATATGGAAAAGAATTTATCTAGATGCAGTACCTACAAATCTCGTAATCAATACAATATGACCTGAGTCAAAGATATCACATTAATTAATATTGAAGTGGTATACTATTTAAAGAGGATTTAAGTTTTTGACATTTGACACTTTTAAAGAGCATGGAATTTTGTTTAAAACTTTTATTTTCATGATTTAATTAAAACAAAGAGAAATGTTACTTGTTTGCCTTTCAACAAGAAATAGCAAGCATCGGGAAATGAGAAATAGCCAATTCTCACAGCGGATGTAAAAAGATTGCAGTTTTCAAAATTAAGGCGTTTAAAGTATGAGAATGGCATATAAAATAATTCAAATAAACTCCCTTCAAAGAACAATTGAAAGCTCTACGATAAATGTATTATTCTTACTATCCACATAATTGAAGCAAAAATAAAATCGAATCAGAGCTTCAAGTTTTAACTTTTTTGACATTTTGATTTTCATAAAGGACGCAGAATTTCGTTCGAAATTTTTATTTATGCTTTTTTAATATAAATAAAAATATATTTCATTTATTTGTCTTATAAGGGTACTAAACATCAAAAATGAGAAAAACATGATTCTCATATCGGATACAAATCAATTGCATTTTTTAAAATGAAGGCATCAAAAAAGATGAAAATAAAATAAATTATTAAAGTAAAAAAAATATAGAATGGCATCTTAACATTTCTATCTGATGAAAAATACTAATTATTGGTATAATCACTAAAAATTCGAAAAAGCAAAAAAATCCTGGAGGTAGGAAGATAAAAGCATAATTAAAAATATTTTATTTTCGGTATTTTTGAACATAAAAATACCAGAATCGATAATGAAAATACCGGAAATCCAGTAAAATACCGGAACACAATCACTCCTGATATTGTTAAATATCAATTGATACTAAAGCTAATGTTATAAAGAACGTGCTCTCTATGATTAGTAATAAATGCATATTACAAAATTAAACTAATGTTATTAGGCAATATGCAAATTTTCATACCACATCTGGGAACATTAGGATTGCCTTTCATAAACAGCATCACTGGAGCTTTATTTATCAGTTTTTTCAATCGTGAATTTATGTCCTAGAAGGAAAATAAATAACTTTAATTTTCTTCCATCATATTTTAAAAACTTTTATATTCATGCAAGCTATTTTTAATAATTAAACTTAAATATGTTGATTAACATACTTAATAGTTTTGTTGCTTCCCAGAATTATTTCCCTTTCTCTGTTCAGACATTTATTTATACAAAATTGAACTTTTATTAAAACAAAAAATCCATTATTTGATTTATGGCAAGTCTACGCAATAAATAATATGTTAGTAGGACGTTAATACCTTTATGGAGAAAATAGGGGTATCAAAATAATATTGAACTTCCATTTTTTTTTTTTTTTCTTTGCACAGAGAAAATACCCCAGCATTTATCTTCCATATATGAAGGAATTATCTGTTTATATGAATACCATCAAGTAAATGATTCATATAAACATGTTAAGTTTTAAAGATCAAAAGTGACAACAAGGCATTTTTACAAAACCTTCAAAATGTATGGCAATGCAACTATTGAATGTGCACAAGAAATTGTATGAACATTTAATATCTCACATCTAGCTGTTTGAAAAGTAAAATTGAAGTTTGAGTTTATCAGGGTCTTTTCGCGACCTCACCAAATATGATAAAATCGTAATTTCGTGGAAAAAAAATCTGATTTGGCTACAGTATTGGCCAACAGAAAATAATCTGAAATTTCTACTGGAAAAATATATGTAATGTGTTGGGAAAAATGAAGACTTTTGAAAATTGACTAAGACTTCTGAAACTTGGCTTATTTACAAGCTAACAATTGGAAATCCCTAGCCCTTAAAACGACATATATTAGGATATTTATTTTGAAAATATCCTGATATTTGTTATTTATTTTTTAACCATATTTTCGATGTAAAAATTATATTAATTGTATAAATAGTGTTCATTTACTATTAAAGTAACCACAAAATGATACAATATTTATATGGTATATTAATGGATCATTTATATAATATAATGCAGTAGTATGATATTCCTTTTTTATTTTGAACACATTACATTTTTAGCAATGTAACAATTTTAATGCAGATTAAAAGCGCCTAGTTTAATATTAAACATTAATTTGAGGTCTATATATTATAATATCAATGAAGGAAAATAAACAACAGTGATTTAAAGATGCATTTAAATTTGTATTGATCGAAAATATCGGATGTAAGTCAAAATATCCGACACATATCAAAATATCCGATATTTTCGAGCTCTGTTTTTAGGGGCGAATTCAACTGAAACACTTTTCGAACGTTTTCCCCTTTTCCATCGAATACTTCGATCAAAAGCGGCCCGTTTCACTCCAACTGAAACGATTCGAACGCTTTTAACCACGTGACCCATCCGAGAGGTTGGATTCGAACGATTCTGCGATTCGATTGTTTATTTGCAGCAATGGCGGATGTTTTGGTGTTTGTTTTGGTTTTGAGAAATCATAGAAGAAAAGCGCTATGCTATTTAAAACTCAAAGGAAATCCTTTAGATTCGAATGATCGTCAATTTCAGAAAAAATTTCGTTTGAAAGACAATTTTCGTTTATTATGTGATAAATTAGGAGGAGACCTGCTGCCGAAAACTTCATGCTATCCTGTACAATTTCAGGTAAGTGTTTATATTTTTAACATAAAATCAGTTAATGTTTAAGTTTTACTTGATAATTTTTTCGATTATTTTATATGAAATTTCAACATTCTATGTTCTGCCGATTTTATAAAGCTTTTAAATACAGGTATAATAATACATCACGCATGACTTATCATT
>JAXGGA010011135.1:0-43692 GCA_038373865.1 Uloborus plumipes
TCATAAATCGAAGGAGAATAAATTGGTGGTGTTTGATAGAAAAATCAAGTGGCGCACTTTACAATTTCGAAAGTTGCATGAAATTCTATGGGCAGCCAGATATCACCCATGGCAATAAACCTAATTACATTAGATGACTAGGATATTTCTGCAGATTGAACAATGAACCAATGGTGCAAGAGAGAGGTCGAACCACCCATAAGATTGGCTGGATAGAGTTGAAAAAGACCTCCAAGTGATCGGTGCCTCTAAGGTGAAGAACAATAATGTCTAACTGGGCTGGTGTCAAAAATGAATTAAGACGGCCATAACCTGTCCTGGGCTTTAGCGTCAAAGAACAGAGACTTTTCCATGAAGAATGAGCTGCTGCGCAAACCCAAGTAAACATTTTCTTTGGCCTTGACATATAGATTAGACGCTAGACATCAAAAAGAACTAAACTTCATTAGAGTAATTCAGATAGATTATTGAAACACGTTCGGAGAACTGCATTATGTTGGAAAATTTGATGGTACTCTTGACTTCAAGAAGTAGTCGTATCAGGGTTTGAAACATGACATGGCACATCAGAGAGGCATCGCACCTCGGTTCGCCATTATCTGTTGTGTATGTAGATTGTTGCATTCTACAATCAGACAAATGATGATGATATAATTTAGTTTTATCTCAGCAACATCAGATGCGGGCTTTCTTATTCTTCAAAAAAAAAAAAAAAAAAAATTATTTTTTATTTGAAGCGATACCAGCTTAACTGCTTTTCTTATTATTTTCAAATAAAAAAGAAAAAAACAACAACATACAATTGAGCAAATCAAAACCGATCTTCGAGATAGCTCTTTTTTTTTTCTTTTTGCTTGCTGAACTTAATTCGGAAATATTACAAACAGCACGATTTCTTGATTAATATGTTTCTGCAATTCATAATGCATCTTTTATTGTTCACTGTAAGATTTAATTGAATATGATAAATATTAGATAAACGCATTTTTTTCATGTTTAATGCAAAATAACTACTTTAAATGATCTTAAAATTGTTCTGATGCATATTTTAATGTGTTTATTTATTCCAAAAATAAGTTTTGTTTCAATATTAAATTTTCCTGATTAAGTTGTACTAACTGCCTTTGGTGAGAGTAATTATGATTTCATCCGGGAGAATAAAGAACGATAAAAATCTTTTATCTCATTAAATATAAACAAAAGAATTGTTTAATTATTTAAGCATCATTCAAATGGAGCACGTCTTCTTTTTGGCAATCGCACCTTACAGCAAACGATTTTATTCACGAAAACCGTTTTCATCGAATTCGTATAATTTCTCACTGAAAATAATATTATGTTTAAATTTTTAATTAAAACATAAATATATTAATGATTTTTCGCTCTCATTATCAAGGATCGTACTTATGAATAATGATAATTTTGTTTGCTCGATGCGTTCATTAGCTTTTGAATTTGCCGGCATTTCAGAATAGGAATTGAACTGATTGTAAAAGTATCTTAACATTTCTATTGATTCTAAAATGAATATTTATGATCGAGAAATGAAATCACGCACTTAAAGCATTCTTGAAATTATTTTAATCAAAAACAAAGCAATTTTAGCAATGACGAGTCCCCGTTCTTAAATGCATGCTAGATTTTTATTCCGTTTGCTTTTGCACGATGATTGTAGCAGTGTCAAAGAGTCTAAGTAATGGCGAACAAAAATAACAGAAGAGGTACTTTTCTCCTCTTTTTTAAAAATAATTTTATTGAAAAGTGAAAGACACTTCACTTTTGATGTTTCATTACTGACTTGAATTAGCAACATTATCAATTGCTTGATGTTCTGTTTTCAGACTAGTCCCCAGCTAGTCAATAAATCATAGAAGCCTTGAATTATGACTAATTTCAAGAACGGAACGATTCTGGTTTAAATTATATACTGTAACCAATAAATTAAAAAAATAAAACATTTCTGTAAATACTCACTGCTGTTTAATTACCGAAAAGTTTTCGGTTCAAGTTTTATTACAAAGCTTTTCGTCTCGTACTCTTCGAGCAAAAGCATAGTATTGATGTGTGCTGGTGTAAATTTACCTGAAACAGAAAATAAATCTTAAATTTGGTAGCAAGAGAAAGCGCACGTACCCACGAACAAAAAACGAAACAAAAACAAAACGGAATAGATCCGAAAGAGGGGATAAAAGAGACATAAGTACCTTTTGGAAATGTATGAAGTAAAAGTTAAAGAAATAACGGAGGTGGTGTAAAGGACTTCGTAGTTTTTCATTCCTACCTCAAACAAGTTAAAAAAAGAAACATTTCTGCAAATACTGTCAATGCTGCTTAATTACTGAATCGTATTCGTTCAAAATCGTACAAAAAAAACTCTTCTTCTGACACACTCAGAGAAACGCATAGTATTGATTTGCTTCGGTGTAAATTGACCCGAAATAGAAATAGAAGCTTAAATTCGGAAGTAAGAGTAAGTGCATCTTCCCCCGAAAATAAAACGAAACTGAAACAAAGCGGGATAGATCTGAAAGAGTAGGGAAAAAACTAGACATATGAAGCTTTTAAGAATGTATGAAGTAAAAGTTAAAGAAATAAAAGAGGTGGTGGGAAGGACTTCGTAGTTATTCATTACTATAGCCAATCAATTTAAGAGTAAAATATTTTCTTAAATACTGTCATTGCTGCTTAATTACCGTAACGTATTCGTTCAAAGTCATACAGCAAAGCCCTTCTCACACACTCAGAGAAATGCATGGTATTGATTTTCGCCGGTGTAAATTAACCCGAAATAGAAAATGAACCTTAAATTTGGCCGTAAGAGTAAACGCATCTTCCCACGAAAATGAAACGAAACTAAAACAAAACGATATAGATCAGAAAGAGCAGGACAAAAAACTAGGCATACGAAGCTTTTAAGAATGTATGACGTAAAAGTTAAAGAAATAAAAGAGGTAGTGGGAAGGACTTCGTAGCTCTAAACTACAGCCAATAAATAAAAAAAATAAAATATTTTTTAAAAATACTGTCATTGCTACTTAATTACCGAAGCGTATTCGTTCAAAGTCATGCACCAAAATCCTTCTTCTCACACACTCAGAGAAATGCACGGTATTGATTTTCTCCGGTGTAAATTAACCCGAAATAGAAAATGAACCTTAAATTTGGCAGTAAGAGTAAACGCATCTTCCCACGAAAATGAAACGAAACTAAAACAAAACGGGATCGATCCGAAAGAGCCGAAAAAACAGACATAAGTAGCACTTAGGAATGGATGAAGTAAAAATATAAAAGAAATAAAAGAGGTGGTGTAAAGGACTTCGTAGTTATTCATTCCTACAGCAAAGGCATCACGGCTCGCTCACAAGTGGAGGGCACTTTGAAGTTCTATTTATTTTACATGTTCGAGCTGGCTCGGCCTTCAAATGGTTTCTTTGCGTGACTGCTGACGTCTTCGCGAGTATTCTCTCCAACGAATTGAAGATTCAGAGAAGCCTCAGGTACCACCCGAGAATTCCCCCATTTCCACATTGCTTAAGGAATTACGGCCGCCTCCTCTCCTTTCCCCCGACGCAATTAGGGATCATGGAAGAATGGAGTAAAGAGGCGGAAATTTTCAGACTTCATTACAACTTGCTCAGTTGAATTGAAAAGTTGAACGTATGAAGAGGAGGATGACAAATAAATATAAAGTTGAAGTCAGAATTTTTCTCCTTGATCACATGAATGGGAATTTTATGCGGAGGATAAAAAAGCCACTCAACACCCTGATTTGATCTATCATTTAAAAGAGTACTCGATAAAAATTTGAACGTTTATTGCGTTATAACTAACTTAGCTGATAATGGGGAAGTTGTGTTTGTTATTGGTGATTTTCAGTTTTTTTTTTAATTTTAAAGGACGATAAGACGTCCTTAATAGACGATTTCTACTATAGGTATAAAATTTGTTTTATTAAATTATCGAATACAAATAATTCATAAATTATATCTTGTCCACATTATTGATTTATCAAAATTTTAAGGCAAGTAAAAAATAATACGTTGTTGTGCAAAAAATATACTGTTATTCTTTCTGAAAACATCATAAATTCCATACGCTACCACAACACTTATGTTTCTTTCATATTTGGAACCAAAGACGGGGAATTAAAAACAGAAGCACTTGTATGTGATATCTTGTCTTAAAATAAGTAGCAAGAAAATATTGAAGAGTAAAAAACGTCAGCCAATTATTTACGAGATGCAAAAGACTTAACGAAAAGAAAAAAAAAAAGTATGAATTTATCTTAATATTCACAATTTGTTTGTATTAAGTTTTTTTATTCGGGAAAAAAGCATAAAAAACGTAAAGGTTAAAGAAGTTCGGAAAATCTTTCAGTTTTATCTTTTCAGCTCCTAAAAAAATATTATCTTCATACAGTTCAGTACTTATATTAGTTTAAACTTATAAGGAAAAGAGAAGAAAATCGTAGAAGTTATGTGAGAAAATTTATGCTATGTACTTAACAAATACGCTGCACTACTTTTTTCTTGTTTTCAGTATATTTATAACTTAAAAAAAAACACCTAGTCTGAAATGCATTGACAAATACTTGAATTTATTTTGAACACGCATGTTTGCAGTGTTCAATACTACATTTACATGAAACGGGTTTCTATAAGTTTTTCTGAATAAATTGTTCAAAAACTTGATTTTAATCTTATATTTTAAGAACATTTAACTGAATTAAACCAAGAACGCAGATTCTTATTCACTAAAATGCAAGTCTAATAATCATATAGATCTTTTTTTTTTTTCATTTTCTCCAAATTAAAGAAAACTAGAGGAATATACGTAATTTAATGAAAGCCAAAGAAGGTTTCCGCGTATAAAATTCCAATCAACTATTCAAGAAAAAAATGACAACCGAAAGAATAAAACGCAGAAAATCTTCATGATACTAAAATATGAAAACTAAACATTTCTCACAATAAATATTATAAAGTGTTTTTACAATTGAAAAAAAAAAGTTACTTTTTTTTAGCAATAAAGAAACGAGGTTATCATTTATCATTATAGACGGAAATATAAATATTGAGCCCACGTATGAACTACCATTTAGGACTGTCTAATAAGCTCCCTTTTCTTTTGTTTTCTAGAAAAAAAAAGAAAAAAAAACAGTTCGGAAAAAATTCCCTGTTTTTCACAGCAAAGACAAAAATATTTCTGTTTTTAAAGTACGGAGAAATTTTCTTCATATTTTTTTTTTACGGTAGTCTATTTAATCCATATTAAATACAAAATCATGCAAATAAATAAAATTTTAATCACGAAATATTTTTTTCTTCAGGTAACGTACTTTTATTTATTTTTTAATTTCAGATCCCCAAAACTCAGAAAAAGAATAAAAAAATGTTCGTTTATTACTTTGAAGAAAAGTTTTCGTATTGATTAGACTGGTAGTAAAAGGAAGGAGCCAGCTTTGTTGTGGACGTAAAATTTGATTTAACATTTGCGATATTTCTTTCCTCCCATAGAATGCGATCGCAACATGCATAAATTTCACTTTGTTTCATCTGCAAGAGTGTTGTTCCCCTTTATTTTTCGACTCGTTACTTTAATTTGAAGCCTCTAGTTTGGAAAAAGGAACTACCGCCATATATCGGTTTGCGGCATCGAGCGCTGGTGTGTTTGAAAAATACTTACAAAAAAATCCTTTTATGCCAAAAGCGTATCATGTTGCATGCGCAAACACGATAAATTAAATTTCTAGACGTTGTTGACAGGAAGAGGAATCTCCTAGCTTAAAATAAATTTCAAACCGTTGGATAAAACATCTCAAGTTTTACAGTCGAATAATGTGAACTTTTCGGAGTTTCTTTTCATATGTATATGTACTTGAATGCGCTTTCTGGGGAGAAGAAGATTATGAAAACCTAGAGAAAAGATGAACGCTTCAAGAACAATTTTCCGTTTCATTCTTCAGGGCATTTTGACGAATTCTTTTCGATTTTAAGGTGTATTTATGAATAAAATAATACATTTTCACCCACAAAATTACTCATTTTCATATTCCATTTATTCTTAAGTCACTCTAAAGTTTCATTTCTTTGGTATTCAGTTGAAGCTACTGACAATAACCCATTATGTATTCCCGGCGAACTGAAGTGAAAGAAATGGGGACATATATTAAAACGTCGTTTGGTGTCACTCTCTCAGAAAAGAACAATCTGAATTTAATGTTCCACTGTTTATGTCCCTGTATTAAAGCTGGATTACTCATACAAAATATTTAATATTTATCAGAGAGGAGACATTGGTTTCCGAAATTCAGTCTTTGATTCAAAATCCCGCAGATATCTGCATTCTTTATTTAAAAATAATCGATGTTTTCCTATTCATAAGTTATTCTGAAAGGGGATCACGTAACGTGCATAGTGAATTTTATTGATACTCTTCTGCTTCTCAATCTCTAATTGCAAATTTGTAATTATAAGAAGATTTTTGAAGTAAAACTTTTTATGTCAGGGATTTGAAATTGGGATTAGCAACCTTTTTGACTGACGGAAGTGAAGCAGTTGTTTTCAAATGGTTGCTAAAAAAGATAGTAATTATTCAATTAGTTTTGTTAGTAAATATAAGCTGATTTCAAGGCTGAGCGTAAGCAAGCATATATTTGTAGATTTGGGGAATTTTAAATATTTCAAACAATTCAGGTTTTCGAAGACTTCATTGTTTCAAGTCAACTGATCAGTTTAAAAGCGTTATACAAACCGATTAAGTTCAGCCTTGAAATTAGTTTCCTAACTTTTATTAACACATTATGTAATTGCTATTATTTTTCATTGTTTTAAGCAACGATTACAGAGCGGATTTCGTGCACTCTTTGCTTTTCTGGAAGTTTATTATATATTTCCTTCATTATACAATTCTGTTGTGAATATGCCTAAATAAGACGCTGAAAGAACAAAAACGCCAGGGCGACGAGAGACCATGTCAGCCTAGTCGGAAATTAGGTGCCCGGCCCTTTGAGGGGCCCAGCTTGGAATCGGAGTTTTTAAATTTTACAAGTTTTGTGGTAGGAGGGAGGCCCGGTGGCCAAACTGACAAGGGGCCCTTCTTGGTACTGGTCGGCCCGGTAAGAACGTATGAGGGAAAACGCGCAGATTAAGTGATTAATATAATGATAAAAAAAAGAAGATTAAAGTTTCACTTCTGTCGTGTGTCTTTCCAACACGCAAATGTTCTCCAATATTTATAATTTTTGAAAAAGATGAGTTCAAATATGAATGTAATTTTATTATTGGCGTTGGCCAATTTTATGTAATAATTGATCAATTCTTTATTCAAAATTTCAAAACAGAGCTATAAATAATTTCCACGTTTACGACAGGTATGTACTAAACGTGTTTTAATGATACAAGGAAGTCTTTAAAATAAGCAAAATGTAATTACTTTCAACTTGATTCACAGTGTACTTAAAAATATAAAGACTTTTAAAACCTTAAGATAATGGGATTTAGGGCTGTTTCAGCTCATTCCTGCGAAGGGAGTAGAAGATTCTACCTTCTCAGATGATGAGGTTAAAAAAAGGTTTATGGCTATTTTTTGTTTTTGCAAGTGAACTTTGATGAAATCACAACTGGTTTACAAAAGTGTATTTTCTCAACATTTAAATTTTTGCTAATTAGCATAAGTTAAAATGCTAAGTAAAAAAAATGTGTTTCCGTATTTCACATACATCTTTACATATAGAGAATGCATTTAAGTGTGCACATTAATGATTGGTACCGTAAAAATCATTTGATATTAATTTTACTATACATTTAAAGCGCAAAAAAAAAAAAAAAAAACACTGACACCCCACTTAAAGATTGCTGAAATGGATTGTAAAAGTGTACATAAATAATTTTTCAATCACTCACTTTAGCAGTTTTCTTTTTTTCTATTTGAATTTTTCCCTATCATAGTTTAGAGTGTTACTTTTATATTCCAATATTAAATATTATAAAATTATCTTCAAGATAATGCATGTGTAAATAAATAAGGCTTAAAATATTTATGAGTGCAGCTATGATAGGGTTAACAGTTTTAAAAAATAAACTAATTTGACAAAATTACCAGCATATCAGCAATATTTTCATTTTTCAGAAATGACTTATAATAAGTGCTCAAAAAATTACTTCTGTGAACTCATGCAAATCGTTTTGAAAGCCAAGACAATTATTGTATTTCTTTTGTAGGTAATAAACTTACCCGTGAGAAGCGTTTGTATTCGATAAAACGGTAATTCAAAAAAACGAATATTTTCCAAAATAATTTTTCGAAAAACATCCGAAACGTGAACTGTTTCTTTATATTTTACCTGTGATAAAAAAAAATGTTGCCTTCCTTTTTGTAGTTTAATGAAGTATTAAGGATGCATCCATAACTCCCCCCCCCTTAAAAAATAATATTTATGATACTGTGATTTACCATGTTAAACTTTCTTTTCTGGTATCAGTGCAACAATATATCAGTGGTTCCAGCTCCTGCAGTAAGTTTATATTATATATCCATAGAAATTTAGTCATCCACAGAAAGTCGTGTTTTAACTAAAAAACAGTTATCTAAGTTAAACACGACTTTCGTGTTCTTGAGCAACGATTTAACCAACTGCCTAACAGACCACCGGTGCCGTTTCAGGATGCTGTACAATATACTAGGGTGAGTTCTGGTAAGTGCGTACCCTTTTTTTCAAAGTTCATGTTCTCAAGGATGCTACTCTGTTGAAAAATCTCGTACACTCACAATTTTTTTTTAGTTTTCTTTCCAGATCCTTTACTAAGATTTTCAAGCATATAATATGTCAAAAAAACCATAAGCATAGGTTTTGTGACCTGGTTTATGACACCTATTCTAAGGTACGCATTTTCCCTACCTAGCGGGGTAAGTGCGTCCACATTGAATTATGTGAATATGAGCAGGAAAAAACTTCTGGCACACATTAAATATGTTAGGTAGTTGCCTTGGGATAATTCCTAATACTAGAGATCAGTACTTGCTTGCATGGATGAAACGCAATCAGTGATATCCCACGTGTCTTGCGAACAACTGCGATTTGAAGATTGAGAGAGTTGTGTCTGTGATTCTTCCTTTGTCCTTTTAATAAGACCAAGTGAGCAAATGTAAGTTGTTTTTATTTAGTAATAATCACTCATAGTCTACATAGTTTATTTTAGTTTAATACATTAATAAATCTGTGTTTAAGCCAGGGTTCGCACTTACCCCTTCTTAAATGTAAGATGAGACATGTGCGTCCAATAGCTTTGTTGTAAGCGCGTACCCCTGTGATTTTCTTTAATTCTATTTGTATAGTAGATCGTTAGGTGACCTAAGTGAACAATTCGTTTTTTTTTCTTTTCTTTTTTTTTGAATAAATACGGTTTTAAAATATTTTTCTTATTAGAATCAGCAGCAGTAAGAAAAAACACAAAATAAAGAGCAAAAAGAAAAAAAAAATAATCATGATGTAATACTTGTACTTTTTTTTTCTTGTACATTGAAATAGTTTTTCACAAGGTGTTCTTAATTTTCTTAAATATAATTTATTCATTACTCCACCTTCGTTTTTTGAATCAGTTGGTTTCTTATTTAGTGTTTCACTTAATTTCATTGCTTCATTTGTCATTCTGGTTTAAATTAAGTATAGCTTATGATCGCTATTTTCAACGAAAAATTCACTAACTGACATCTAAAAGCCAATATATTTCAGAGGTAATGAATAAAATTGAAATCTTATGCCGTATTCAATGTTAATATAAATACTTGATGGAAATGATGTCAGATTTATAATCGGCTTATAAAAGAGTTATAAGCAAGATTAAAGGTGAATTACGAGAGTCGGATCTTCCACGTAATGGTACACACTTGCCTCATCATAATGGTACGCCCTTGCTCCGTATAATAGTACGCATATGCCTCATGATAATGGTACGCACTTGCCCCATCATAATGGTACGCACTTACCCCCACCTTACTTTAAAGAAAGGGGAAGTGCGTACCGTCATATAAACAAATTTTAGTTAGAGTATTTGATCAAAATACCCCATGCATTTTATTAGTAGCTATTACTCAAAAGAAACAACTTGCATTTCTTCGCTTCAATTGCTTTGTATGACTACAAGAGAAACTGAAACAAAACCTTCTCAATCTTTACTTTAGAGTTTTTTTGAAGACATTTAAGTTGGCTCTGATTGTGTTTCGTCTATTGAATCCAGGCCTGAATTCTACCTATTGAAATTATCATTAGACAGTTATCTAACATAGTCGATGTGTTTCAGAAGCCATTTCAAGACAGTGTTCATATAATTCCCAGTGGACGCACTTACCCCGTGGACGCACTTACCAGAACTCACCCTACATTTTTTTGAAATGAGTAATAAAATAACAAAATAAATAGAAATAGATGTTTCTATTTTTAAAAAAATAGTTTTAAAGCATAAAATTTTTACATTGTTAAAAAGAGTGCTTTCATTTGGGATTTTAATACGACAATATACCTGAGAGTCAAAATCTTGCAAAGAGTTTAGATTCTATATTCAAGAACTTTTGGATCAAAATTATGTGGAGGATTCAAAATCAACATGTCCTGGATCACGGGTGATGTTGCTTGAATAAATAATAATTTAAAATATAATTTGTAATAAAATAACAAAATAAATAGAAATAGATGTTTCTATTTTTAAAAAAATAGTTTTAAAGCATAAAATTTTTACATTGTTAAAAAGAGTGCTTTCATTTGGGATTTTAATACGACAATATAACTGAGAGTCAAAATCTTGCAAAGAGTTTAGATTCTATATTCAAGAACTTTTGGATCAAAATTATGTGGAGGATTCAAAATCAACATGTCCTGGATCACGGGTGATGTTGCTTGATCGACGGTATGGGATTGTGCTGCCGTGCTATGCACAAAAGTGGTATCTGCACATTTTGATGGGAGACTGACACCTTGTTTTTCTCGTTACTCATAAATTACAACTGAATTTTGATTCTGATGAGTGGAGGAGTTATGAGGAACGCTGGAAGCCTTGCCGTTCTCTGAAGAGGTATGTTGCATTCTTAGTATGATGATGCTCGCGCCTGCGCTAATCGAATCCCTCACTAATTTTGACCTACGGCACTATCACAGCCAAATGAGCTGTGAATTGTCAAAAGTGCTACCTATCTTTTAAAGAATTTCAAAGGGATTTTTCAGAAGGGTAAATAAATAAACAAATTTAAAAAATAATTATAATAAAACAAAATAAAATTAAAAAAAGAATTAGAATGATTTCTTGTTGCAAGTAAAATGCTTGATTACTAGTAGCGTTCCGTGTTCTTAGAAACACTACAACTATAAACAAAAAAAAAAAAAAAACTCTGAGTCACGAAAAACTTTTTGTTGCCGCTCCTTTAGTTCATTAATTGTCCTAAAACGACAACCCCCTTTTGCTCGTTACTTGACCCCAAATTGAACAGAGGTACCATCCTGGGACTGCTGAAAATCTCGGTCCTCCTCTTTTTTTTCA
Organism: Uloborus plumipes; assembly: GCA_038373865.1. Classification (NCBI taxonomy): domain Eukaryota; kingdom Metazoa; phylum Arthropoda; class Arachnida; order Araneae; family Uloboridae; genus Uloborus; species Uloborus plumipes. The sequence goes on from JAXGGA010011135.1 coordinate 11,532, forward strand.
GTAGCAGAAATGACTCTTTCTGTGAAAGGTACGTTCTTCAGAATTCCAAATATCGTTAAGCGACTTTTGAAAGACGTCCAGGGCAAAGATAAACCTATCCTCTGGAGAGGGGGCCCCCACTCGACGTCATCGATTTCACCTTGCTCCTGATTTCCCCCAACTCAACTTTATCACGCTCCACTACAACGGCCAATCCCAATTGGCGATTCGGAGGCATTTACCTCCCAGGCAATTGCGAGGGCTTCAAATCCCCAAGGGAGCACAGAAAAGGGGAGCTACCGTTGATCACACAGAGCTGACAACAATGGTCTACTGCGAGAAATGGCTTCTACAAATGACGGGGATGGACAAGGCCCTAATATCCGGAGATTAAGCCTCACTCGCACGCTCCGACATTCAAGCACCGAAGCCAGTCAACTCAAACATTATACTATTCATTTACACACGGATTTTACCAGCATGAAATAGTACTGTGGCCCTTTTTATGGCATGAGGGGCAGTTTTTTTTTTTTTTCAAACGTAAACTTTTTTTTTTAATTCTGAGTGAGTTGTGTGACAATTTTTTCCAATGTAAAGACGTTATTCACTCTAAACTTTTCTTATTGCATAAAAGTAAAATAAAAAATTAAGTAAAACTAATTAAAATATGTCAGTTTGTAACATGTATGTGTTTTATTTACTGTTTAGGTTTCTCATTTGTTTTGATTATGTATCCTCAGAAGGACGAATAGAAGAGATCAGAGAAAGATACCGAATGGGAAAGACAAAACAAATAAAATTGATGATATAAATAAATACTTATAGACTTAGAGCTGGCTATCATAACTATGGCACCCATATGGGGGAGGGGGCAAGTTGGTGCTCAAGCCCCCCCATCCCCTAGAAGTTAAAACTTACTTGCTTTTAGCACTTTTTTTCAGCAAAAATACAAAAGTATTTTTTCTTCAGCCATTAAGTAATAAGTTATTAAAAATGTCAACTTTTAATAACTTAAATACGCAACGAAATTGCTTTCCATGGGAAAAATACCCTGATAATATATATGAAAAATATCTAAACCCCCTCTACTCTTAAAATTTCGCATATAGGCCCTCCATAATCATAATATACATTAAGAAATTTTCATGAAGAGAAAGTATATATATTGGCATGCACTTATCACCCGGCCTGCCAGGTCGACAAAGGTACAAGGCAGGGTGGCAGACTGTCAAACAATGCAAGTTTTCTTAAGGAATTATTCAGATATCTTCTCAATTTCTACTGGTGACTGGGTTTAAAAATCTTTAAATTCAGAATTCTTCATATTTAAATCTGCATATTTCTTTAGGATTTTGTCGCAAATGAAGAATGTTCTGCTCAAAACTAGATATTTTCGCAAGAAAAATCACGCTTACTTAACTGCTTTCTGAACATGATGACTTAATTGAACAAAATACATTAAATAAAGGATAACGATGTGATTAATTGAAAAAACGGGACTGGACGCATGAACGTTTTTTATTAAATGAAATTGATGTATATTGATTGAATGTGACTGACACATTGCACGTAATTAGTTGCATGACCTAGCATGATTAATTAAATGAACCTTATTTTTCTTGCGAAAATTGTCTAGTTTTGAGTAGAATAATTCCTCTGTGCTGAAAAATCTATAAAAAATCTACAAATTTAAAACTGCAGAATTCTTGAGGTTTTATTAAGATATTTTTTAGTTTGTCGCTCTAATCTTCAAATCATCTAGATTTTGGGCAGTAATCTGAAGAACATCGTAACAAAACTTGCCTTCTTTAACTGCCCGCTAACCCGCCCGGTTTTTATCCGCCCTGTTATAGAAGACGATAAATTCTTACCTATATATATATGTACTTACTACTCATGCAAAAATGTTTAAGTGCCTTATGATCGCTTTTTTATTTTTTTATATTTTTTTTGTAGCTTTTGGTCTATTAAGAAGGATTTGAACTGGTGACTGTCGTAAAATGTTCAAAATATTTTCCCACAAAATGGAAAGTTTGAGAGAAAATCTCTTAACGGGGAAAAAAGAAAAAAACTAACATCTCTATAACGCTTCTAGTGCAAAAAAATTTTCTTTGATTTTAAATCTTTCATTTTGAACTTTTTGGGAGATATTAGGAAGAGCAATGAACTTACTTACTGGTAGTACAAAATAAATTTTAATATCTAAATATTTGAAATGTAACGCTAAAGACCGTTCTTTTTTTTTTTTTTGTCTTTTTCCGTTTGATTTCCATTCAATCTTAGTTAAAAAAAGATGCATTGCAGGTACGTGAGATTTAGAGGTTTATTACATAGTAATATTATAAATAAAAAATTGTGTAAAATTTAAAGTGAATAGAATCAGTATATTTTTCGGCAGAGCAACTTGCATAAATGAAAACTACGAGAACAATTTTTAAGAACATCGAGAAAGGGAAAACTGTTAATTAAAAAAGAGTGTCTGTGTAACTTTCAATGAATTTCTGCTAGTTTTCTTTGTAATTTATTAAATTTTTTTATGCATTTATTTTTTTGCAAAAAAAAGAATATTGGAGCTATTTAAATTATTCGAAATCTTACAAACGATTTCTTCTGAAAATTAGTGTGTTCGCGTTTCTTGAGGATCACGAAGAATTATAATTTTTTATTCTTATAAACAGCAGCAATCAATAACTTACAGTCATAATAGCGAAATTTTTTTATTTTTAGCAGAGAGGGCATTTCGTCCTCACCATTTTTCGTGCTTTGTCGTAATGCCTTTCTGTTCATGTTTAACCTATACTACTTAATATCATCAAATCACCACAAGTCTTTTAAAATCTCTTTACACTATTTCACGGTGTGTAAAATATAAGGTGGTTAATAGCAGCTGTGTACACATAAATTAGGTACTTCAACGTTCTTAGCAAGCCTGCCATTGGGGGGATCAATACCCCCCGCAATTGGGAAAATTAATGTATTTACATATAAGTGGGAGTGGTCTTTGCTATTTTTTAGTATGATTTACCTTGAAGAAATACCTTTTGCCACCTCTTCCTGGGAAAATTCAAAATGTCGTGCCTACTTCTAAGAGGTAGTAAACAAACATAAAGTGCTCGTCTGTTATTTTCTTCGTTGGAAATCTGTATGATTATTACACTCATATGCTCCTTTAATGTTTTTGTTTTGTAAAAGTAAGTCTCGTGAGAGTCCGCAATGTAACTCATTTCCTCAAAAAACATAAAAATAAAATTGAGAGGAAATATTTTCGCATTCTTCAGAATCGGATTCCTCATTATCAATATAGACAAAGAGCTCGACACAAAATCATTGAATAAGCAAGCGAAAGGAGAGGTGTACATCACTTTCAATTATCGCAATGAAATAGCCGCCATTACCAAGCAATGCGAATTTTTGGCGAATTTTTCACAACAGTTAACTGGATTAAAAGACGCGTACCATATGAAACAGCTCCTTTTCTCCCGAATCTGTAAAACCTTAATGCTGTCTAACCTTGTTTGAGACAAAAGAACAAACCTGCATCATTCCTTTGTATCCGAATACAGCGAATTTCGAAAGAGAAAAGAATAGAAAAAGTTCTTTTTGTCTTGGAGAAGTGAAAAACTAGAAAGTACTGGTTTCATGAAGCCTTTTCCATAATATGATTTCGTACGCTTTCCATCGAGTACGTTAAGCTCCTCCGAAAAGCAGCAAAAAAGTAAGTTTAAGATCGTTAGACGACTTTGCTCTGTTTGGATGGAATTTTTGCTCTTTCTTTAAGTCTATTTGAGATTACACTAGATCATATACTTCCGAAAACATCTCAGAGTAAATAAGAGGATATTCTTTTATTCTTTGTCTTATATAGATTCTTGAATTATTTGATTTTCTAGTTTATTTATCAGGGGATTTTTTTTTTTTTGGCGAAAACTAAATAATTTAATATGACTGTTAATCTTGTATCAAAAAAGTTACAATAACCTTCAGTTAATCAATTTTATTTTGGGAAGTAAGTGAGCGACTTTCTTCGCTAGAGTATCGAGCAAGAGTTTTGAAATTTATTTAACGTATGGTTTAATAAAATACGGTATATCGGATATTTGCCGAAAGAGAGACATACTTACTTTTAAACATCTCTTTGTTTTCTATTTTCTATTCCTTTTTTAGAATGATTTATGTAACATATGCAGTTTTCATTTCTGGGAGTATCTGTTCAACTACATGAACAAAAAATGTACCAAGAAGAAAATGGAAAACACGGTTGAACTGTTGAGCGATTGCCTCTCCAAATTTCAATTGTGAATAGTGTCAGGAAAGGCAAATATAGCCTTCTTTTTCTTTTTCAATAGACGAATATCTTCATTGATTTAAAAGTCATAGCAATAAAGTTCCGGAGTTCCGCAAGACACACACACAACTGTGTGTTTCATGTTAAATTGTTGTCCCCATCCGAACGACACATTTCTTCTAAAACATCTTTAAAAAAAACCATTACACAATGTAATTGAATTTTAGTTTTTACTGAAAGTTGAACAAATTTCATGTTTACAGACAACATTAAAAATTTCTTTTTCCTATTTTTGGGTGAGTATGTGTATGTATGGAGGGTAGATAGGGCGTCCCAAATTGCCACCCAGAGTGACACCCATGTTACGAATGTCAATAAATAAATATATACGTGTGTGTGTGCGTGTGTGAAGATGCGTTATTTTAAGTACTTCAATAAAAAATATTTTACTTTTTAATCATTGACAAAAACACACGCACACACACACAAGGGCGACGGAGGTATGATTTGCAATGTTCATGGTGGTTTCCAAAGAAAGGTTTAAATTTTTCCCGGTGACACTAAATTTTTGAAAAGTAAAAAAAAAAAAATGTTTTGTGTATGTTTTAAGTCAAGAGCTCTTTCAACTGAATTTTCATTTCAAAATTTATATACATTTTGAACAAGCTTACAATTTACCCGTAGCGTCGCCGTTAACATAATGTTTCTTTGAACTGTTCAAAGCTCGGAAAAATATTGCTGAAAACAAGTTTCATTCGGATCAAATTAGACTTGTTTAATGTTAATAGTGAAGGGGGGGGGGGGAGCAACAGACAGAAAGATTGACAGACCCATATTCCAGCATATCTCAAAATATTACAGTTAAATTGAAGTATTTTTCAACGCTTATTTAATTACAAAATACGTTTTTTAGCCACATTTTTACTACACATTGACACTTTTAATACTTTTTCTTTTTTTACTCTTTTTTTTTCTTTTCACTTTTCCGGAAGCGTAGGCAGAAACGAAACTTATTTACGGACAAGCAATTACTTCATGCAAGGGGCCTCTCCTTATGTAGCATCCCCTGTAGTTCATTTTAATGTAATTTAACCAAATACATTATTTATTTAAAAGTCGTGAATGAAGCTTTATTCGTATTAGAAGCCAAGTGTCATTTGAGAGAAACAAATACAGAGAAAAAATATTTTAATTGAATTTAGTAGCATAGATTTTAAATTCAATTTTTTTTATTGCATTGTTTCTTATCTGTTTTTTAGTCACAATACGCATTTTTACCCTTGATCGTTAGGGTAGAGCGAAAAAAATGAATTTTTGATTTTCGTAAACGGGTACCTTTCGTTTACTGTGAATGAGGATAAGTAGCAATTCTGTAAAATATTTTATTTTGCGACATCATCTTTAGTCTGCGCATTTGGCCTAAAGTTTTGAAATTTATGATTATTTTTATATACAGGGTGTCCACTCCAATCGTGGACCAATAGCTAATTTCTAAACCGTTAGAGATAAGCATATAGTTTATTTAGGAAAAAATCTCCAAATTACGAAAGGAATTTTGGGTCTATTCAATGTTTTTCAAAAAATCAAATTTTGAAAGAGTTACGAAATTTAAATTTTTATACAGCCCCCCAGTCCTATCAATCATATTTAGTAAAACATTCTTGACACTGTAACGTTTAAAACTAAAAAAAAATCACTCTTCTACGACAAAAATTGACCGAGTTATGACGTTTTGAAAAATCAAGATTTTGCATTGTTTCATGACGTCATCGAGAGATCGCTTTAGGGACCGTATGCGAAATCCTTCAAAATCTTGATTTTTCAAAACGTCATAACTCGGTCAATTTTTGTCGTAGAAGAGTGATTTTTTTTTAGTTTTAAACGTTACAGTGTCAAGAATGTTTTACTAAATATGATTGATAGGACTGGGGGGCTGTATAAAAATTTAAATTTCGTAACTCTTTCAAAATTTGATTTTTTGAAAAACATTGAATAGACCCAAAATTCCTTTCGTAATATGGAGATTTTTTCCTAAATAAACTATATGCTTATCTCTAACGGTTTAGAAATTAGCTATTGGTCCACGATTGGAGTGGACACCCTGTATTTCAATTTTTAAAAAAAATATTGCAAGTGACGGGTGGTTATTAAATGGAAGAAAAAGGTTTGAATTATACAAGGATTGTTCTAAAACCATTTTAGATTATGATTTCAGTTCGTGCATTACGCTCAAAGTTCATCTAATTTTCCAAAATTTCTGATATTTTCAATATTTTTTAACTAAGTATTTCCTCTCAATATTCACTTAAAGCGTCTTCAAACCTGTTTTATTCATTTTTAACCGACAAAAAAACGGAGCAGGTCGACCGGTATATATATATATATATATATATATATATATATATATATATATATATATACACTGAAGTGACAAAAGTCATGGGATAGCAATATGCAAATTTTCAGATGGCAGTAGCATCGCATAGAACAGGTATAAAAGCGCAGTGCTTTTACAGAGCTTTCATTTCTGTTCAAGTTATTCATGTGAAGAGGTTTTAACGTGATGATGACCGCACGACGTGAATTAACAGACTTTGAACGCGGAATGTTAGTTGGAGCTAGACGCATGAGTCATGCCATTTCGGAAATCGTTAGAGAATTCAACATTCCCAGATCCACTGTGTCAAGAGTGTGCCGAGAGTATGAAATTTCAGGCATAACATCCCACCATGGACAGCGCAGTGGTCGACCGCCTGCACTTAAAGATCGAGACCGGCGACGTCTGCAAAGAGTCGTAAATTCTAACAGACAAGCAACACTGCGTCAAATCACCGTAGAAATCAATGTGGGACGTACAATGGACGTGTCTGCTAGAACTGTGCGGAGAAATTTGGATTTCTTGGGCTATTCCAGCAGAAGACCGACTCGAGTGCCTTTACTGACAGAACGACATCGCTTGCAGCGACTCTCGTGGGCACGTGAGCATATCGGTTGGTCCCTAGATGAATGGAAAACCGTGGCCTGGTCCGATGAGTCACGATTTCAGCTGGTAAGAGCCGATGGTAGGGTTCGAGTGTGGCGCAGTCCCCACGAAGCCATGGACCCAAACTGTCAGCAAGGCACTGTTCAAGCTGGTGGTGGCTCCGTAATGGTGTGGGCTGTTTTTTCATGGCATGGACTTGGTCCTCTAGTGCGACTGGACCGAACATTGACTGGAAATGCTTATGTGCAGCTACTTGGAGATCACTTGCAGCCATTCATGGACTTCATGTACCCAAACAACGATGGGATTTTTATGGATGACAATGCGCCATGTCACCGGGCCACAACTGTTCGCAATTGGTTTGAAGAAAATTCTGGACAATTCCAACGAATGATTTGGCCACCTAGATCGCCCGACATGAATCCCATTGAGCATTTATGGGACACCATCGAGAGGTCTGTTCGTGCCCAAAATCCTGCCCCATCAACGCTTTCACAATTATGGACGTCTATCGAGACAGCATGGCTCAATATTCCTGCAGAAGACTTCCAACGACTTGTTGAGTCCATGCCACGTCGAGTTGTTGCACTTCGCCGGGCAAAAGGAGGGCCGACACGATATTAAGAGGTATCCCATGACTTTTGTCACTTCAGTGTATATATATATATATATATATATATATATATATATATATATATATATATATATATATATATATATATATATATCAGGGGTCTGGCCAGAGGAAATTCGGGTCCGTTAACGGACCCTTCACAAAAATACGATCAAGCAAAACGGACCCTTCACAAAAATACGATCGAGCAAAACGGACCCATCACAAAAATGCGATCAAGTATAACGGACTCTTCACAAAATGCTGATCAAACAAAATGGACTTTTCACCCATTATCCATTCAAAAAGCAAATCTAATATCAAAATAACTCATAGCATATTTCTGTATAAAAACCCATAATTTTTGGGCCTTTTCTGAAGTTAAAGAAGGAAATTGCTTATCCGCCACTTTTCAGAAAAAAAAAGTCGAACTTCCTGTCTAATATGTTCCCGCTTCTTTTAAAGAAATTAACAACTTAAAAAAAGTAGTTGTTTTGCTTTAATAGTTCTGCTTGTTTGTTTTATCATATGCAAATCAAAATGGCTCGCTGCGTTGTTGCTGTTATAGATTTCTTTGGAAATGCAGAGTAAGGATTTTTCTCCCAGCTCTTGACTTAAACAAAAAGGAATTAACAACAATTGCAATTATCTGCGAAATGAACTTAGAACTGCAAACAGATAGCTAGGGTTGGAGAAAAAATAGGATTGCTTCTGATAGTGACCAGCTATTTAATATTATCGCCACCTGACGTTTTCGGTAAAACTTTTTGACCTTATTTTGGCAGGAAATTATCATTATTATTCTTTTTTTTTTTTTTTTTTGTATTTGATGATTGCAAGGGCGGTGTTTTGGTTATATACAGGAATAATTTATGTACTTTTTGTCTGTTAATATTGGAAGTCCGGTAGTATTGTTTGTTTTGCTATGTCTCTCTACTTTCGTATTTTTTCCGCCGAATTTTTTTGGCGAATGTGTCGGTGATTATTAAAGACATTCATCATATAAACCTGATGAAATGTAATTCTAAAATTATTTGACTTTGATAAATTATTTTATTTGCCGTTTTTATACTTCTGACGTTTTCATTTTGAAAAATGCTTCTGCATCCGATATGAAAATCGAATTTTACTTATTTTTCAAGCTAATTACTCTTTATTAGGAGGCAAATAAATGAAAATTCGCTTTATTTTTTGTTCAGATCATTATTTTATAATTTTTAAAGCAAAATTAACTGTTCTTTTATGAGTCTCAATGTTAAACACTGGATGGATCGTTTCATTTTATTTTTCAATCCATTGTGTCAACAGATATTAATAATATGTTTATCATAGACTTTTAAAATGCCGTTTTAATTTTTTTTTTACCAAAATTAACTCGTTTATATGCCGTTTTTAAGCGTTTGATGCTTTTTGAAAACTGCAATCTCTCTGCATCCGCTACAGGAATCGGATTTTTCGCATTTTTGATGTTTGATACGCTGTTTTAAGAGGAAAATAAATGAAATTCACTTTTATTTTTTTTTAAATTCAAAAAAAAAATATTTTTTTTTTTTGCTTTTTTTTTCAAAATTGTTTGATTTTCACAAAATTATTTGATTTTTCACAAAATTATTTAGTTTTTCACAAAAAACGGACCCTGTGAAAAATCCTGGACAGACCCCTGTATATATATATATATATATATATATATATATATATATATATATATATATATATATATATATATATATATATATATATATATATTTTTTTTTTTTAATGTATGACCACGCATAACTTTTTACTGAATAGGCCGATTTTGATATTTTTTTTTGTTGGAAAGGGCAGGTGGATCGTTCATCCCGATAATGCCCCTGCACACAAGTGACTCGTTGTGCGTGAGTTTTTAGCCCAAAGCTCAATCACCGTGACTGACCACCCGCCTCATTCACCCGATTTAGCCCCTTGTGACTTCTTCTTGTTCCCGAAATGCAAAATGGTGCTTCGGGGGCGGCACTTGGGAGATGTGGAAGCCATCAAAGCAGAAACGACAAGGCAACTGAACAGCATCACAACTGAACTTTCCTCAATGCTATCAACAGTGGAAACAGCGTTGGCAGAAGTGTATTTTGTCTCAGGAAGAGTACTTTGAAGGAGACCATGTTGTAATACCGGAATAAATGAAAAATCAAGTTGTTATTCAATTTTTATACGTACTTTCCGGACAAACCTCGTACATATATCCATTTTTATATATATATTGATATCGATAACAGCATATTTCTAGGGTGCAAAGTATACATTGTTTTGAATGGATGTGAATACAATTTTCTGCTTTTTGCCGGAGAGATAAGTGTAACTCTTTATAATATCACACAAATTCACAGCTAAATTAGTAACGTCTGTACTTACCCTAAAAGAGCAAGGACACTTTTACTGCGAAAGCTATGAACTCTTTTAAAAATTATAGTCTTAAGACTATGTTTGCTGTATTCAACCATATGGCTTGAGAAAGCTTTCTTGGACTTGCTTCATAATTTTTTGGATATTTTCCCAGTCAAAACTACCTTGCTCATCTCATGAAGTTACTGTTGCTCAGTACTTAAATCATTTTTATTGTCAAAATCGATCTGATAAATGACAAATTCTACAGGTTCATATTGAACTTATTTGAAAGTATAACATGTTGCTTCAGCTTCGTCCACCTACCTTTTGCAAAAAATCCCGCAAATTAAGTTCATTTAAATGTAATTGGCAAATATCCCATTGCAGAGGTCTACCAAGTTTTTCTTCCAGTTTCCGTATTACACCTTTGTATTTTCATGTCTTCATAGTGCATCCATCAAAACCAATGCAAACAATTTCCTAATCAAAGATATAATTTTTTGTTCCTGACTTGTCTAAGAAATGTAAATGTATGCTCTCATTGGTTGGAAGCAAGGGGTGCGCGTGTGGCACCCAAAGCGAGGCCACTTCCTCGTGGTGAGTCCTGGGCAATTTTAATGAGCAAGCAAAGAGTTGAGTAGTTCAAAGAAACAACAAAATGATTAAGAAAATGTTTTGAAGGCACTTTAAGTAAATGTTTATTTTTTTTTAAACCCAACCAGTCAACACCGTACCTACCCTGATGAGGGTTTGTAGTTTGGAGGAAATATTAAATTATAAATTTCTGCTTAATATTGAAAATATCGGAAATTTCATGAACTTTGGGCTTAATGCGCAGACTAAAATCATAATCTAAAACGGTTTTAAAAAATTCTTTGTATATCTCAAACTTTATTCTTCCATTTAACAACCATCCGTCACTAGTTTTATCATTTACAATATTTTTTTAAAAAAATTTGAAAAATCTAAAAAACAATCAAAAATTTCAAAACTTTAGGCCAAATGCGCAGACTAAAGACTGACGTCGCAAAAGTGAAATATTTTACAGAATTGTTACTTATCCTCATTCACAGTAAATGAAAGGTACCCATTTACGAAAATCAAAAATTCATTTTTTTTTCGCTCCACCCTACTGATCGTCCTTTGTAAAAAAGACTTGCAATGAGATTCGTTAAGCTATATCCACACTCTTGAGCTTTCCTTTTCGCCTTTAACGGAATGAAAGAGAAGAGAAACAAAAGCCATTCTTTGCTTCATGTATGGATCTGAGTTGAATTGCTTGTGAAATTTCACGACGCATACCACAACGTACATATTTGCATTACACGTCTGCCATGTAGAAAACGAAAGGGAAAGCGCATGAGCGTGAAATAGCTATAGAGTTTCATCTCTAATGCCAAAATCAAGAAAATTAGAAGCATTAGTTAAAAAATTGATGCTTTGTACTATAAAAAGACATCGGAACTGAATTTAAAAAAAAAGAAAAAAAAAGACGTAAATAAAGCGGGCACAGTTAGTGCTTGACTTAAGCAGGCTTTTCATTTTCATCATATTTCAGCACAAAACTTCTTAAACTATTATTCATTTCGAAACTGACTGACAAATTCTACATTGACATATTCATTAGACATTTGAATCAGGGCTGAAGTGCAGTTATTGTGTATGAAATCCATACTTTCAGGTTCAGGACTCGCTTAAAAAGCTTTCTTCTTGCTTTAAGTGCCGCGGACCCGTCGAGACTAGACTCTACTTCTAAATGTTTGAACTGAGAATGAAGATACTTGTCCTTCCACCGAAGATCAAATGAAATTACAATCCTGTTTTTCTCAACTCAATGCAGCAGTAATTCAATCAACTTATAATAATTTACTATACAACATGCTAGTTTTTTTTTTGTAGGTATCTACACAAAGTCGTACGCAGTAGTTTCAAAGTCTTCATACGTGTTTTACCATGCATATGCATCTAGCTTTATTCGTGAGAACTTCCGTCAAAATTCAATTGCGCAGTAACATTAGAAAAAAAAAATAAGTTCTCAATAAATCCATTGTTTGATTCAGGAAATAAAACCAGGATCAATATAATTTTCAGACTGACGAGCAATTAAATAGGAAAAATTTAATCCAAATTTTTGAATAAGTCATTCATACCGTAAATCGTCAATTTTATGACTTATTTAACAAAACTTAGGAAACAATGCAGTGATTTAAAATGAAAACATATTTTTACCCTTAATTTATTCAAAGAGCCCTCTTAGATAAATATTGCAACTCTCAAATGTATATTTATTTTTTCTATGATAAAGCATAATTATTTTACTGGAATTAATCACTTCAGGCGACGATTAAAAAGGTACTACTTTCATTGTTTCCTTTGTTCGACGAAGAAGCAAGAAGAACTAATGGCAGTGAGTTAATGACACCTGCAGAAGATCCAGAATCGGTTAGAAGTCTCTAAAAGCTGCACACAAATAAGATACTAACCATTAGCACCAATTATTGCATTCTTTTTTTTTTTGACAGAGTAGCTTATTTGAGTAATAATGAGGTGTCAAAAGAGCATTCTCTTTTATTGTTTCTCACTAGGCATTCAACCCATCCGTTTAGATATCAATTTATTATTTTCCCAGAAATGTAGATTTATTACGCATTGAGAAACTTACATAACTATTTACACAAGAATACGAGGTATTCATTTTGAATATCGATCGTTTGTTCCTGGAACAGAAATTGAAGCATAAATCGCTAACATGTAAACAGAAATCGACTAGAAAGCTTTTAGGGGACAAATTTAACGACTACTCAAGTTTTGTACGGGAATATTTGCTGTTAGGAAGTGGCTCTCTATATACAAATGTCAGCAGCAGAAACCCTCTAAAGGCAATTACAGAGTTTCAATGACTACAACGCCCAATGATGCTGTACTTGCCTTTCGAAGGAGAAAATTGCGTCACAGAAAAGGAAGGTTTCTGAAAAATATTTGTAGATATAGAGGGAAAAGATAAACACCTATTTGGTAACTAGCTTGAAAGTTCACAACTTTTAAGAACAATATATATCCTTGAGCAAATACTGTTTTAAAGACATTAGTTTGTAAATTCGCTCGTTTAAGTTTCCGTTACAATGGCTTTCCCAAGCGAAGAGATAGGAACAACATTTAAAAGGCAAATTGATGAAAACTTTTTATATAAACGAGTAAAATTGAAAATTATATCATTGTAAATTCGGTGTGTTGAAGGGAAATATTGGCGAATATGGCTCTGGCTGTAACATGGGACATTTTGACGCAGTAACTTATATTTCGATATGAACAATTAAGTTATCTGTTTGTTGTGTGTGACAATTTAGTTTCACGAATACGTTGCTCGCTTCGTGTTATTTTTGATATTGAAATAATTAGTTGCTTATCATTCTTGTTATGAAAAATACCTTTCGTGTGTGGCTCATTAAATATTTAGTAAATAACTGACTCTCAAAGATGGATGCAATTTCAACGCGAATAGTTTTTGTAGATATGTATCCCAACGGAAAACTTCAGGGATAGGATATGATTCATTTTAGTCTCTTCTCAGTTGTTCTGGTGCAAATAAATTAAGACTTACCTGGATTTAGTTTTCCATTCTTTTCGATACTGCCAGTAGAAGAAAAGTGCAAAATAATCATCCTAAATCCCCTACATTGTAAAATATCTTTAATAACTAGAATTATTAGCGTGTTTGAATTTAACTTCGATACGTCGATACTATAGGTATAAGTTTTGTTCCTAAATTAAAATGAATTTATATGAAATGGTGCCATTATGTGATCCAAGCCTGGAAACTTGTGCTTTTTGTGACTAAAAGAAATTTGAATTTATAAATTTTAACAATATACGCAAAATTTTCCTTTTTTTTCAAAGGAAACAGTGAGTAATACTAGACGTTACCTTTACATAAAGTCAACTGCGAAGGTTGTTAATGAAAAATAATGCACGATTTTTTTTTTTGCATGAAAGACATAGTGAATTAGTTTAATTCGTGTACCTTTTCAATTATTTATTATGTCACTTACGTAAGTGACTTAATAAATAATTCATGTATTAACTATAGTTTATTTGCATTTCTTAATTGAATAATTCACTTACTTATTTACTCATTCACTAATTCATTCACTACTTGATTCTCTCTTTTTTGCCTTATATATTAATTTATTTATTCATTTTACTATATACACATTTATTTGAGCTAAAATAGATTTAATATTATTAAATGGAAAATATATCACTGGAAAAATATTTCATTTTCCACTTTGCCCCATGGGAAAAAAACTAAAAATGTTCCCTTTTTTTTAAGTATAAAATTACTGCTAAAAGTAAAAAATAATGTTTAAATGCAAGTTTCAATGTGAAATATTGTTATTTTTTATATACCGTAATTTTCAAAACAAAATTACAATTTTGCTCATTTTGAAAAAGCTACGCTCTGCATTCCCCACTTAGTCACATTTTTTCAATTGATCCTTTTAGGCTACCTTTGATTTCTACATCGCATACCAATCTTGGGGTAGTTGTCCCCAAAGGAGTAAAGTGGGATTTTCCGACAGTTAAAAAGTAGATAAGTACAAGCATTGGATCATCGTTCAGTTACTAACTTATGAGTATCTTTATCGATACTCATAAGGATTACCTATTCGGTAAACTTAGTAATTAGTAAAATGAAGTAGTACATTAAAAAGTTTAGGTAATAAATTTAGAGCACGATTTAGCATGTACTATATAGCCGACACTGCACCAAGTGTTAATTGTACTAAGCAACTCGTATAAATCATTTGTACTAAGTAATATCAAGCATTTCACTATTTCATGATTCAGTAACAAATTTCTATATAATTAAAATGCATTAGAAGTATTGCAGTGTTTAATTTTTTTTAGACATTAGTTAAAAATGCTGAGATAGTACATTTTTACAGGAGTTGAAAGATGAAGAAAATGTATGCTGTCTGCCATCTTTTTACTAGGTGTCTTGATGCGCAAAGTATGCGTACAATTTTTATGGTATGCTTAACGTTGAGATTGAATAATTAAGAATTTTCAAGACGTTGACAAGCTTCCTTGATGTGCTTTCTTTATTTTTACTACACTGTTCCCCAAAACTACCAATATAAATCTATTGAAAATAAATAAATAATGGCAAGAAATCTGAAAATCTATAGCTACCAATTGGGGACCGAACAAAACAAAAACAAAGAAAAAAAAAAGGGAGCAGGGGTGAGCAGCGGGATGCATTAATGAGCTTGATCGTTAGTGGTAAAGGTTCATTTTTCAGTGGGATTTGCCGGAGCTTCAATCATGGCAATTCCAGACTGCCACTAATCCCGGATCCAGACGCACACCTTGCTGCTCCAGAAAGAAGAATTGATTGGATTAAAGGGCGGGAAGGGGAAAACTGATGAATAATATGAGCAGTGTAGCGTTCCACAGGAGCTCTGGCTTCACCAGCATCAGCATGCTTCATTGACTCCCGCTATCGGACGGGAGAGAAAACAGATTAATAGGTTATTACACAGTTATCATTCAACTGCTGCCCGGGCTGATGAACAGTGTTTAAAGAGCTCGAGCTCTCTCACTTCCTCGAGAAAGATCGGAACATTGTACTTGAATCAATAGATTCTTTTAAGTATTCATTTTAAAGTTCAAACTGTCTTATCCAATTTATGGCTGCGGAGGCTGTTAAGATTTGAATGAGCGCTCCTCATTCAAGACAATGATGAAAGCAATTACCTTCATCAATTGTTTATGAATTTTCTATCTTTTTTTTTTTTTTGGTTTTGTTGCCACTGCATGGTTTTATGAGTTCTCATTATATTGGATAACACGGAGAGAAAATGCAAAACCCTTTTAGTATGCTCCAAAAGTGCACATTGCACGCACACGAAGATGAAACATAGGACATTTAAGTAATAGCGTTTAAAACCTTCTGAATAAATTTCCTAAATTTATTTGTCAGGAGCTATAAAAAAAATATTTGTACTGAGTATTACTAAATAAAATTAATTGAAAGTTTCCTTCGCAAATTACCTTAGAATCATATTCTTATTTTGTCCGCTGACGAAGGATAAAATAAGAATATGATCCTAAGATATGTGTTAAACTAATGATTCATAAGCTATTTCATCTTATCAAAGAAAAACAAGAGAAATTAAAAACAAAATTCAAATTTATAGTTCCTTCTTTTTAAAATACTCAACGATAGTTAGGTAACAAAAAATGAATTAAACAATTTAATTGGATTATTTATTTTTTAGTGATCGACTTCATGGGATGCAATTTCCAAAGTTTCCAGAAGGTTTATCCTATTTTTAGGAAAACAGTGCTCCTAATTTTTATTGCTAAAAAATCACTTAAAAATTGAAAATCTTTCCTTTTTAATAAATTTTAATTTATTTAAGGAATTAATTTATTTTTAGTAAATTATTTTTCAGTTTTTGAGCACATCTACCTCATTTTCTTGCCCGGAAACATGTTATAAAATTTCCAGAGCAGATTGGGCAAATGTTTCTAATTGCCCTTCTTTTCGAAAAACCATGTTTAAAGAAATTACTAAACATTAAATGCATTTTAGAATTTTTTTTACTATAATCATTATTATTAATTTAATGATCGTGTCACTAGATGCGCATACCTTAGCGAACGGAACAATGATGATAAGAAAAGAGTGGCAAAGATAGAAAAACGGTATTTAGAGAGCGGAAAGAAAAAAGAGTTTTATGAGTTTTCTTTTTAAAGGGACTGAGAGGACGGAGTCTTGCTCACATAGTATTCAGTGAGCAATTTATGGCATGAGCCATCATCCCTATGCCATTTTACGCTTCTTTTTAAGTCTTCTTAGCGTATTTATTTACTAGTGTCCCCACAGCAACTACTTTCATTAAAACAAACAGTTAATTTTAATGGGTTTTGCTCTCCGATGGGGTGAAATTCCATTTTCCGTCATAGTTATGAGAAGAGGGGGAAGATTGGCTTGGAAAGATTTATTTCACTGCATCCTAGTCCTTTTAGAAAATGAGGAAGAAGAATTTTATTAAAGCTTTGACACGCATAAGATTTTTTTCTTTTTTGGTTTGTTTCATTAACAAATTTTTGTTTAATTTCAGTATATTTTATTCTGAGTCGGTTTCTCATAATAGAGGAAAACAATAAGGTGTATAATATGAACAACTTTTTAATTTTACTTTCATTAAACATGGGTGAAAATGACAGATTCTAGGAACGTGATGCTTTATCGTGATAAGTACAAGTTATGTGTTGCATAATCAAATTACTGATTTTTAGGTGATATTTTTAAAGTACAGAAATCATGGAAACATTTTAAGAAATATATACTCCATGCACCGAAGTCGAGTCTTGGTACAAGTTTCCCTTTAAACATAAATGTACGAATGAGTGGTGTTTACTCCAAATAGTGTACATTCTGGTTATTAGCGTAATGCCGTAGGAATGAGTTTACAACTATCTTTTTTCATGCAAAAAAAAAAAAAAAAAATCTTGTTACCAATATGATTATGATTCATACAAAGAAAATGTTTCTAAACTATAGTTCTGCTTTTCAATTTATATAACAGTAAGCATATTTATTTATGAGCATATATTATATATCGATACTACATATATCATACGAGTTTAAATATAAAGAAAAATAGTTCAATAAAGGGGATAAATAAATCCCCAAAAATACAAAAAAAAAAAAAAAAAAAAAAAATATTTTTATTATATCGATACTACTATATGTGCATATGTAGGTATATATTTATAACAATTGGATATGAGGCCGATTTTGTAGTATATATTTTGCTCGAAAGCAGAAAATCTAGAAAATTCTATGCTCTATTCCCGTTGCTGTAGTCGCTGCTTTGAGAAATGAGGTGAGATGATTGATGCATGACATGTTGTCTAACACTGGTAGCTTCAATGATAAGAGTTTGCCTGATTTTTTTCCATTCAATAAGCAAATGACAGGGGAGACTTTTGGAAGTCTCTGATGAAACCATCTTTTCTTTGAGCACCGTAAACCCCCGATTATCTTAAATATAGGGGAAGGGGGCTTCAAATATAGGGGAAATAGGATGAAATTGTCTTTGCCTTGTAGCATAGATAAAATGCGATACCAAGAGTGAAAACATATGCGGTATATGCACTGTAAAAAAAAATAATGTTTTTACAGTGTAATACAGCTAATTTTATAGTAATAAACTGAAAAAATTGCTAATTTTACAGTAAAAAACTAAACTTTCTAATTTTGCAGTACTAAATTGCTAATTTTACAGCAATAAACTAAAATTGCTAATTTACAGTTTATTACCGCGCATTTTACAGTTTTAAACTGGAATCTCTGCTGCCAGTATTATACTGCTGTTTTTACAATATAATACAGCTAAATTTCACGTCAGTAAACTAAAACTACTTTACAGTAAGAAACTGTAAAATTGCTAGTTTTACAGTTTATTATTGTGCATTTTACAGTTTTAAGTTGGAACCTCGGCTTCCATGTAAAAACAGTATAATACTGGCAACACACAATGCATTTTTTGCAGTGTGTGTTACCGTTAAAGTATATAATGCAGTTATTTCATAGAATACCTAGTTATTCCATGAAATAACTGATCGTGTCCATTAAAGTGTGGAATATGTTGATAATTTGACACTTTAACTAGTTATTTTATGAAATAACTAGGTATTCTATAAATAAACTAATGATAGACAATTAAAATGATAAGAAGCAATTTATCTAATTTCAATTTCAATCTGTATTTGTCGTTGACATTTTTAGAGTATGGCGAAAAAGTATTCTCGTTGACTTATGCTTTGGTATTTTTGCTGTCCTTCAAAAATTTTTATTTGAATTCGAACTTAACGTTTTTTTCGAACTTAACGTTTGTTTAACGAAACGTATATGTATCTAAAACTAAAAAGGGTGATATATGATATCGATTATATTACGCTTTAATAGGATGCAGATCGTTATTCTATGTTTACTAGTTAACATAGTTAAACCATGAAATACAAGACAGTTTTACACTTTAACGGTCACGATCAGTTATTTCATGGAATAACTAGGTATTCTATAAAATAACGGATTTCATACTTTAACTGTAACATACATCAAAAAGAATTCTAATTTATGTACCAAAGCACATAAAAGGCAATTAAGAAAAAGTGTACTTATGATAAAGTTCAAGTGAAGCTAACTTATTCGCTAAATGACACCGTACTTTTCTGTACAAAGTGTAGAACAAAAATAACAAACTTATATAACGTGCATTATTTTTTTTAAATCAGTCGTTTGTTTTTGTTTCTTACTGTACAAAAAGATCCTCTTAATTCTTAACTGTACTTTTCTTTTGCACCAATTTTTCAGCCAACTATTCCCATTTGCGTCTGTGCGCTGGACTAGTCTTCTTCACTTTCACTATTATCTTCTTTTCACCCTATTGCTTTAATTGCGATCGCTTAATTCGTCAGTTAATTAATTACAGTATCTTTTCCCTGAGACGCTCGTGGATAATACGCACTGTGGATAAATACACTCAGCGATAATCGGTGGCTTTTTGCGCTTTAAGGAGTAAAAAGGCTATTTTAGAAAAATTTAACGAACTTTTAGAATTAAATAACAGAAAATTGACGCCACTTTTTTTTAACGCTATTACTAAGTAAAGTCGAAAACAGGATGTCGTTTCTTGAATTCAACATTTGTTTTTCGTCAAAAAATAAGTACAGACGAACTTCGTTAATTCGGACATGCTTAAGACGACTTACTGTAAGGCAAACTACCTTTCCGATCCCCGTTCTATTGTTTGTTATTTATTTTTGCTCGGATAGGACGAGCTGCGGTTAAGACGAAATGATTTTAAAGGACCCTTTTGGAATTTGTTTTAACGAGGTTCAAATGTAGAAAAACAAGGTAATAAAAGCGATGAAACTTATTTCTAAAGGCTTTAAGAGCGAAATCTTTTCATTACAATACTGTGGCGCAACGTTATTAAAAATGAGAGGCTAAATTAGTTTTTATGAGTAAAAAATAATTCTTAAAAAACAAGGGCTCTGTGATTAAAGATGTAACAATCAATCAAAATATATGAAAAAGTGAAGAACGAAAGGCACTTAAGAACATAGAACAACTAAAGCACTATTTTTACACAGTTGCTTGCACAGTACATTGCTTAGCATGAGATGAGCTTCGATTTCCCAAGAAATTAGATCTCTTTCCTTTTACCAACACTTTAAATTCAAATCACTTAAAGACTGTATTTATATTTCCCGCCAAATATTTTAACTTACATCATTAATGCTCTTTTCAGTTAGTTGCCAATACAGATTCCAAAAAACCGAATGAACTCATTTTAAATCGAAGAAGAAAAAAGTTATCTGCTGCTGAAACATATGTCCTAAAGAAGTAAAGACAAAACTCAAAGTTGAAGAAAAGTCTCATGCGCTACAGAACCTCGATTTTCATGTTTTGCTTTTCAGCAAAGACACAAATCTCTTTAATCATTTCTACTGAGGGCACATTATTACGCTTTAGAGAGCAAAAGGAGTGACATGCACCGCTGTCCCCCAACACCCCCCATGATTTGCTTATTTAGTCATTGCTCTTACCTTGGGCTAATAAATATTCAAGTGGATCCCCATCGGAAGAAAGCAGGTGCATTAATACACACAAAAAAGAAGTAGTTAAAAAAAAAAGAAAAAAAAAAAAAAAAGAAAACACCTTATACATTTAGAAAAATTCGACGTAAAAAGCGCTTCGATGCGGAAATAGAAAAGAAAATGTCTAGCTTGGGTCTTCAGGAAAATTAAATCTCAGGATATGCTAATTTGAAACCACGAGGAAGGCACTATTGACCGGTTGTTCGTTTTTCTCAGCTCCCGAATTCTTACCCACTTCCCCGCTTTTTTTTTCTCTTTCCCTTTCTCATATCACACGCCCACTGAATCGATATTTTTTACCACTCGGTTTACGTCATTATTATTTATTTTACATCTGCGAACGTGTAGCTAGTATTTCTCAACCTGCTTTCATTAAAATCGGTACCATTTTCCAGATAGATGAATAAAAGAATTGCCAAGAAGTGTGCTTTCTTTTTCTGGGCTGAAGCTAATTCCGTGTTAGAGCTTTATTTTGTTTTAGTTAGCGTCAGTAACTGGAAATTCTTCAGCCATTCAATAGTGGCATGCAAAACAGATATCCTATTCAATTTCTGGCAACAAAAGACAGAAGCCGCTTGTCCCCTTTTGTAAAATTTCAGTAGAGCTATAGCTTCCGAGAAGCTTGAAAAGGCGTAATACCTGTTAAACCTTTAGAAAAATAATCCGTTCATTGTATAACTGAAAATTAATTGGGCTGTGCCTTTAACAATAGCTGTTTTTTATTCTATTGATCGGGTTTAAGAAGTAACAGAACACCTTTAATGCATTACCTAGCTTACTACTTCACTTTCTTTCCGGTTTTACTCTAACTCAAAAATTTAGCATAAGCTCAATCACAACCTGGAATCATTTCCGATTTTCTTGCGAATACATAAAGTACTGGAAGAAACAATAATAGAGCAAAAGAGTTATTCCACGGAAGTTTTTCCACAAAAAGTTCAGTTTTTTGGTAACCGGACCATTTTTGATTTTTTTAATACATTGTCACATAAAAACATAGATTATAAAGTAGCTAGAAGCCGCGCTGGTCAGAAAAATCTAACATGATTTTTCCTAAGCTACAGTGAAATCTCACTTATACGCCGCCTCATTTATGAGCCTTTTTCGATGATTTTGAATGGTCCCAGCACATTTCATAGTAAAATAATGATAGTGGCATTCGTTTATGCGTCGCTCTAAAGATAAATATTTCACTTATGTGCCGAATTTTCCCTAAAATGTAAAAAAATTAAATTAATTTCCTTAAAAAATAAACATTTTTCTTCACTTTCCTCTTTAACCTTTCGCCTTTATTTCCCACGGAAGGCATTTTTTCCAGATGAACTAAAGTTCGGAGAGGGACAATTATCTATTATGCATCGTTTTGAAGGGAACTGTTTGTAATTAGGTGTGCTACAATTTTTGTTTTCTCTTTATCATTGCAGTTAAGTTACAGTAATTGCCAAAACCGTAGTAATATATCCCTTTCATATAGAAACATTCTTATTCATTCGCTCATTAGAACCTATGTTGCGTTTTAGTAATTTAAATAGGCTTATTCACTTATACGTCTCTCTCACTTATGCACCTTTTTCTGTTGGTCCCTTGGGCTGGCGTATAAGTGAGAGTTCACTGTATATAAGTTGAAAACTACCAGTTAGCCGTTTTTTTTTTAATTCAATGATTTACTAAATTTCATGCATTTCTTAAACCAGTAGAGATATACAAAGAATTCGAAAATTACTGAAATCTGAGGAAGTTTTCTTAGTTATCTTATACAAATTTATTGTTTTATCAGTATAAAAAACTGAAGGGTATCTACAATAAGGTGAACTATTAAGCAAAATACTAGTTTTCGATAATAGTTATCTCATAAGAGGGAGAGATGTTGCTGCATTTTTTATCATATGCGATATTGCAATGCACAAACATGTTAAAAAAAAAAAGAAACAGACAGACTGCATTTTCACTTTATTTCTAAATCAAAACTCAAAAAATATAAAAAATTGCGTCTGTGTGTGTGTTTCATCATTAGAAAATTAAATAATATAATATCATCTTAAGCTTTTGAAAATAGAGACATGCATTTTTTTTTTAAATCTAAGTGCATTATTTTACATGTGGCTCAGTGTGAGGGATTTTGGAATCACATTGACGTGTAAGCTTATTTCTGCCTACTGCTCACCAGTTTTCCTTTACTGGGTTTAGAGCTTTCTCAGCAAATTCTCGCCCATGATATATCCTTGTGAAATTCTCGAACAAAGTGAAGGCTTTGCTTTGTAGTCTAAAACCGCGTTTCAGTCTGCATGATCACGGATGAAATTGGAAATTAGTATGTGGATTTCGCTTAAGTAATTTGGAAATGTCATTAACGAATGGAAATCCACTAAGGTTTCAATACCTACACCCCGATCTCTCCCGGACTAATCGCGACATCTGTGGACAATATCATCCGTTGGGTGACATAATTTGCTTTAATGGAAAACAGTCGTTTTCTAGTACGTGTTTCATCTACTCCGCGACATAATCCTTAATAGTTTTATCCAATTTCACATTTAACATAAGCTTGAACCTCAGGCAAGATATCGCAATGTTTTAAAATGCAGCTGAGCATTTTAGAAACAAGTGGCTTAAATTCAGTACGGCAAAACGAATTAAGAATTCAATTCTACTCCGCAGATTAGAAATTGAAAAAATATGTTAGCCCAAAACCCACTACTCACCCTATAACATAGTCATTAGTTAAAACAAATGAAAAAATCTTTAAAATTAAATAAAGGGTCCTGAACCGTCTTGGCTTGTATCTTATTTTTCAACTTATAATAATAAGTGATTACTCTTTTCTTTTTAACCGACGAAAAAACGGAGGAGGTTCTCTATTCGACCGGTATATTTTATTTTTTATGTATGACCACGCATAACTTTTTACTGAATAGACCGATTTTGGTAATTTTTTTTTTTTGTTGGAAAGGGTACACCTCCCTGGTGGTCCCATGGTCCCCTGATGCGGGGTTTGAGAACGGAACCCTGAAGAAATTGAGGGAAATCTTCAGAATTCCGTTCATGCGCACCCTCTTTGCGCATGAATTGAATTTCAAATTTCACGCGCACACACTTGCGATTTGATGTCCATTAGGTCACAGTAGCTCGCCGATAGAGTGGCCTAGCGGTTAGACGCTGGGCTCTCATTCGCAAGAGCTTAAGTTCGATGCTCGACGGAGTCGGTGGATTTTCAAGCAGCAGAAAAAAAATGCACTGTCTACGTCGAACGATTATGCGGCATGCAAATCGCAGTTTTACTGATAGAACATATTTAGTCCTGAGTACCCCAATTTTTAAAAAATATATTTTCAGGCTCCCATCACATAAACTTTTAAATTTTAAAATTAGTGATGCACTAATGAATCGGCGGTAAATATTTACTTTGTGGATTAACCTGTAGGCCAGTTTTAGAATCATAATCGGGTAAAAAACTAGTAATTTAAAAATGTTTTAATTAAATCAGCATAGAAATAAATCCTAAAAAGAAAAAAAAATGTTGTTAGTGGCAATCGCTTAACATTTTAGACGCTTTAGTAAAGTGAGATGAAGCGTCACGATGGCAACATGACACTATTCCGGGTATACATTTACACTGAAAAGAATGAAATAAAAATAAAATTTTATAAAAAAAAGTAAAACCGACCTCAAAAACGCAGCTGAAAATAGCTCTAAAAAGTAAAAAATAAATTTATTCTTTGAACACCATCGATACTACTTTTAAACATGAGTTTTGAAGTCGGTGCCGAAACAGTTAATAAAATCATTCGTGCCCATTCTTCAGTTACATGTTTCATAATAAAAACAGCCATAAATATTTCATAATCAATTCCAAGTGTTGTTTGAGAGGAAAAATCAATCAAATGGTACAATCAATGGGTACGAATGATTTTATTAACTGTTTCGGCACCGACTTCAAAACTCATGTTTAAAAGTAGTATCGATGGTGTTCAAAGAATAAATTTATTTTTTACTTTTTAGAGCTATTTTCAGCTGCGTTTTTGAGGTCGGTTTTACTTTTTTTTATAAAATTTTATTTTTATTTTTTCTTTTCTTTCCTAATAGTTTTTTTGCAATAATTTTGAAAATAACAATAATTGTTTTTCCCATTAACACAATGTTTTTCGTAACTGGAAAATTCGTTTTTTTTTTTTTTTAAAGAAAGTGAAAACTTGCGAAAATATATTAAAATATACTTAAAATGCCCTTTGTCAAAATTTATTCGTTTTCGTTTATACTGTACGTAATTATATTTAAACAGCAAATGGATTTGCAGAGGAAGGTGGATGGTTCATTGATCCATTTATGTCGAAAAAAATGTCTCAAACAAGCCGAAATTTCCAATTCAATGCTATTTAAAAATTAATTCATTTTATTTAGTATTTAAGAAGAAACTTATTTGGAAAGAGCGTATTACCAATATTACGAAAAATACGGAATTGAATTTTTTGCCGCAACAGAAAAACATGTACCCCATGCAACTGTAGCAGGACGGATATTTTTTGTTTAAAATTCGTTTTAGTTATTTAGTCTTTTAAATATATTACTTTATAGAAGACTGATGGAAACCAAGCTAGTCTGAAATGTGATTTATCCTACAAACTTCTTATCAAGGAGAGAATTAAAACCATCGTTCATGATATAAAAATTATAAGAAACTTACGTGCAAGAGAAAATCCAGTTGGCAATACTCTCACTTGTGTTTGA
Organism: Uloborus plumipes; assembly: GCA_038373865.1. NCBI lineage: Eukaryota > Metazoa > Arthropoda > Arachnida > Araneae > Uloboridae > Uloborus > Uloborus plumipes. The sequence goes on from JAXGGA010011135.1 coordinate 37,161, forward strand.
ATCTGCAAAATAATGAATTCTGTTAATTTGAGAAAGGCTAACGTTCTAACAGAAAGTAGGTAAGATGAAATGCAAAGGAAAAAAAAGGTTTTTAGGCATATGAAGTTTATAAACCCACACTAAAATACCAGTTTCTAGCATTGCAGTTAAGTATATTCGAAGCAATCAGGGGCAAAACGCAAACTATATTGGCATTTTGCCACTTTTGTGTGCATTTTTTGTGCGCTAACAATTAGTCTATTTATAATAAAAAAATTAACTGTAAAAATATTTTTAGAATCCCTGTTGCAGAAGGATCCAGGTGACATCCCAGTCATAGTTATGGTGAAGATATTTCTTCTGAGACTGAAATTTCCTGTTTTAATAATTTCAGTATCATGAGGTACCGATTCCCAATGTCGTGCCACATCTTCTTTAATGTCGTCGTAGGTGATTCTTTAAAAGGGATGACCACAAATGATGTGACACTTGTTTTCAACACTTTTGATTCGCCTACTCTTTTGTCACAGTCACACTTCACCTTATACTCTCCCCCTTTTGTCACATGTTACGTGATTTTTTATAAACATATTATGAAAAAATGTCATGTCACATTTCCTGTACGCCCCTTCCTCCTTCTTCTCACAAGCTGTCACAATTTCACGATCTCCTCTCCCTCTCAACTCACGACATTTTTAGTGGACAGACCTAAGCTCTCAACATGGGCATCACTGTACCGGTATATTTAGTAAATACTAAGATCAACACTGTTAAATCTCAAAATGTGCAAAAGTATTGCAAAACACGCATTTTTTGTGCGATCATTTTGAAATAGCAACGCTTAGTTAACGTTGATTGTGTAATTTTTTTCTGCTCAAAAACCAGTTTTCATTCTTCACTCCTAATTTTTGTACGCATTAATTTGTTTCTTTGAAGTATGGCTGGAACATCGCATCCCCCCCCCCTGTTTTGTTCTGCAAGCTGTTATCAGGAACTTCACTGTATCTCAACAGCACTTTCAGATAACCTGTCTTTTGTGAAATGCACGCTCGAAAGAAGAAAATCCTTGCTAATCAGCTTGTTTCGACGTTGTAATCATAACGCACAAAAATTTAGTTTGCTTGAGAATTATATTTTTGAACAACAAAGAATGGAACTGAACACCGATTTTATTATTAACTTTTGTTTAATGTATGCTTTTAAAGCTGTGAATTTAGTGCAATATTCTCTAAGAAACCTTGAAATGTAGACAAGATATTAGTTATAATCTTAATTTAGCATAAGGTGCCTGCAAACATTAAAGTAAGAAAAATACATGAAATAGCCAGACTGCTATTTGGCTTCTGTACTGTTTTAATATTAATTTTGCCGTAATTTTACTGTAAAAGTTTCTTTTATTTTTTATTTATACAAGTTGTAAAATTACTCTAAAAACTCATTAAATAAATAGCATAAACTGAGTACAATAGCTTACAAAATGCATCCGATAGAATTCATTTAACTTGCGGTGCATACTGTTGCCTTCAGTAGCGCATTATTTTATCAAATGCTGAAAAACGGTTTTCATAAGCTTATTTGACTTGAACTCATTTGGAAATTGACATGTTTTATATTATTTAGGAATTAATGTCAAATGATTCTCCTTTATAATTTATTTCGTGCATAAACTAATTTTGCAAAAAGGATGTATTGCAATTTGTTTGAGGGCGTGATTTAGAAATATACAGCTGCAACAAATAAATATCCATTGAATGAAATTGGCGCTTGTTAAAAAAATTGCTTAAAAACGAGTCAATTTGTGTTCGCGTAACGTTACTAAATTAATTTCTAAGAAGTTTTGCATGCTCAAAATTGCATTCAATTATAAAAGTAATGTCCAAACAAAAGAAAAAAATAATTATAAAAATAATTGAATAAAAATAAAATTTGTGCTTGTTAAAAAATATTTTTTTTAAAAACAAACTAATTCATTTTGCTTTACGCTAAGAAATCCATTCCTACGATGTATTGACTGGTTCAATCTGTATTAAATTGATATAGTAATTTTCAAACAAAACAAAATAAATGAATAAAGATATTGAAAAAAAAAAGAGGTAGCGAATATTTAATTATTTTGAGAAAACTAACGTCAAAATAAATTTCCTGTAATGCATTTGTTGAAAAATAAGTTTTCGACCATAAAAAAACAGCACAGATTTTGAAGCTTAAACCAATAACAATTTTTAAGCTTAACGACGAAAATGTTAATACTTGATGAAACTAGTTACGCATTAATTGTATTATTCATCAAAGGAGAAAATGCATCGAGTGAAAACCTTGCTTTCTTACGTTAATCCTTTTGCACATTAAAGCTTAACGTGAACCTATGAAAACCATTAAAAGACTTGAGAGGAAAAAATAGGATCGAAATGCAGTCAATAATAAAATAATTACGTAAAAAAGGAAACGAAAATGGCATTTTATATGAGCACAAAAATAAATATAAATGGCCAGAGCATATTTAATTATGAAATTTTACTTCAAACCAGAAAAACGAGTAAAATAAGTGAGAGGTGTTAGAATAATAAATATTGCTTAAATAACTTATGAAAAGCCAAGCATTTAATGATAACTGATTGTTGAGTTTTGAAAATTTCTATAAATAGTAATTTTGTATATTCATTTACTTCATCACTCAATTATGCGCTGTTTCGTAAGGAATAGTTGTATTTTTTTTGCAGCAAAAAGTGTTTAATGTAATGGTTAATAACTTTTTCATTGCAATTTAAAAGGAAGCAAATTGAAAGAGCAAAATATCTAATGAAAGATTTAGTTTTTATGCAAAAATTGGAGTTTCTGGAAGGAGTAAAAGAGTGGAATAGTTTCGTTATTTTAAATGAAGTGAATAAAGGTGATACGTAACAGTTTTTTAAATTTCTAGAAAAAACTTTAACTATTTTTTTTTAAATGGATTTTTCTCAACTGGTACAACTGGGTCATATTTTTAGTCACCAACCATTTCTGTGACTAAGGGGACATGATACTGATGGAATTATCACCTTCATCCATGGTAAAAAGTAAGTTTCAGAAATTGTCACATATCACCTTTATCCACTTGCCCCTTCAAATGCAATGCGACATGCATATAAAGATAGTGCTAATGACGGAATTGTTCGAGTATGTAACTGTTATATCTGATGTTTAGCAATGTGTAAGTGATCTATATGCTAATTGTGTTTTGTTTTTATGATGTAATAACGCATTTTTCTGTAAAAAACTTTTGCAGTTATTTATCTATTTACTTTTGCATTCAAATGTTTGTGGTGAAACAAAGAAAAAAACCTATTATACGAAATCTATAAAACAATTTTACCAGAAGGCAATTTTAAAGGATCGAAAATGCTTTTTAAAAGTTAAATCAGAAAGCTATTGCGCAAAGAGCAATAAATACATAATAAAAAAGACAATTAGAATTTAAAGAAAAACAGTAAATGAAAACATTTACATTGCTCGTGAAAATAAGATTGAATTCAATTAATAAAGCAAAATAAATAGATGAATATAGTTTAAACGAAGAAGAAACTGGCTCTTAAGGGGTTACGGTACCTCAAAAATGACCAAAAGACCAAAAAATGTTTTATTGCTTATTTCAAAAGTAAAAGTTATTTAAAACACTCAGATAAAAATAGCATTGTCCTAGCTAAATTATTTAAAAAGTTATGAGTGACTTTATGGCATGCATGCTATGTGTTCTAATGGAAAAGCCAAACTTTAAAGTACTTTTTCTCGGTGATCAGTTTTTAGTGTTTCTATGTTACTGGAAATGCTAAGGAATTTTTTCTATTAAAGATAAAACTTTAAAGCAATATTTTTTGCACTCCTGTTAATATATTTAACAAAACTGTGCATTGAATAAGCGTTTTATAAATTACAAAAATTTTTAGAGTTTGTTAAACCTCGAAGAACAAAATTTTCTAAGAATTTTTTACATAAAAGGTCACAAAATATTTTCTAATCAAAAAATAAGAAAATGAATGCACAGATTTGTTGAGGTAATCCTTGTGATCATTTCGCAAAAAGAAATTTTGAAATTAGTGCAGAAACAAAAAAGCCTTAGGGTTTTTAAAAAATTGGAATTTTCTTACATTTTTCCAATTTTCAAAAAAAGTTTTCAAAATTTTTAATGTTTGAAAATAAATTATTGATTGTTAAATAAGTGCAGAAACAAATATTTCAAAGAATTAACTTTTTTACTGAAATTAAAGAAATTTGTCAGAAAGGTACTGTAACCCCTTAAAGTAAATAAAATTTACTAATCGGGTCTGCTCGTGTCTCCTCTTAATAAATTTTGAGATCTTTCTATAAATTGGGCCATTTTTTTGAAAAACTAATTTGCAATATATTTACATCAGTCAAATTGCGATACTTTTTCTTTTAATTGTATGATGATATACCTTCACTTGAATAAACTTTGATGGATTTCACTTGGCAACATGTACACCCCAGATGTCAACATAAGTTTGAATGCTTGGTTTCTAAACGTTTTTCTTCTGTATCTGATATTTTTGTACTAAAGCATTTGCGTTGTTGTCGTTTAGCCGTACGTCGTTTAGTTTTTTTCACTTTAATGTTTTTTTTTTTCTTTCGGGTAGTTGAATGTAACGTTAGAGCGAAAAAAAGTAGTTATTCTAATAAGTTGAGGACTGTTCGTTGATCTAATAATTTTTACACCTCTTACTTTTTAATGATTTTTGTCCAGTTAATCTTATTTTTATTTTTAGGCAGATTTCGATAAAATAAAATAAGATAATTATTATTTTACTATTATTTTTTCAATTTTGATTTAATTTTAATCGCTTTACGTGAAGTTAATTTTTCCTTCAATTTTTTTTTACAACGCTCCTCTCGCAGCTTATGTTTGATTAAGGCATTGGAAGTTTTTTGCTTTAATCACTTCCGAGCTTTTATAATATTTACTGCATTAAAAAATAACCAATGGAAATAACGTTATTAAAGTGCAAATTTTCAGAGACCTGTTGAGTTTAAGAGTTACTTCTTGGTAAAATCCTTCAGAGACTTTGATACGGATGTTCCCATTTTTGTGCGTTCATAAAAGGGCTCTTTAGAGTATTGAAACATGTACAATATTTCAGTAAATTGTGTTTTAATTCTATCATATTTTTTATGTCTTTATTGTTTCTTTACAAATTTAAACGCTTTTCTTTTAATTAGCCGCATAGTGACGTTTCTTCTACTAATTCTTTTATATTGCGTCAAAAATGTGCTTATTATTTCAATTTAGTTTTGTTTTCGTTTTTTTTAAATTAATTCACGACTTGGTTTTGCCATTATTAAACTTTTTTGACAAGCTACTTTTCGATTGTATTTTTGAAACAGCTTACACTTGAATTTTATAATTTTTCCAACCTGACTCTTTTTTGTTTTTGTAACTTTTATCCCTTTAACCCTCGTGGGTCCCTTGGGGTCATATATGACCCCAAAGCAATTTCTGTTTAATATATCTTGTTAATTAACCATTTGTTTTTAAAGGCATTTTGTGACTTTTATTTTTTGTTTTTTTATGCACAATAATGCTATTATTTTGTTTTATTTCCCCCAAATTTGCATTTCTTGCACACAAGAACCTTGGGGTCACTGCCACAGAATGCTAAAAAAAAGGAGGACGTTGCAACTTTTGTCCAAGAGAACTGGATAGAAAATGTATCGAAAAATGTCATAAGTGCTTGAAATTCAATTGCAAAAATCATTTGTTTCAGTTCTGCAACAACTGTAAAAAAATCTACAGTTATTGTAAACTTTGCTCAAAAATTATTATTTTTAGCGCATAAACTGAATTTTACTTTGATTGCATCTTTTTATTTTTATTTTTTTATCATTAAAAAGTGTGTGAACTTAAAAAATGCATTTAACTTTTAATAATCATAATAAATTAATGCAAGGAAACATTGGAAAAATCCGACTGAAATTTTTTGATTCTGCTTTAGGTTTTTTGGGGGCTTTTGAAAAGTAAAAATAAATGCCCCATCAAATAAATGCCTTATGACCAAAGGACAAACACAATAGTTTCTATTTATTTCTTTTTAGGAAATTACGCAAGGAAGCTACTGTTGGCAATTTATCTAAGAAAATTTTTGAAACCTTATTTTTTAAAAACAAATTACTAGCTGTTCATTCACAGGGTTGGTGCAGCTTATATGATTTCAAAAAGGCTTTACTTACATTTATCAACTAGATGCACTGATTACTTACACCAGTATAAACTTTTAATTCTTAATTTGCCTGCAGTTAAAAAGATACGAGCGATTTCTATGATGTTTATAAAAGTACTGAAAAAGATCTTTATTAGCAAACAGGAAAGGATTAAATTACTTGTCTAAAAGCTATACCGATCTCAAAATGAATATTGATCCAAAGATAATGTTCGAGAATTCGAAGTACTGAAGTGAAAAAATTGGACTGTACAACTTTCTAAAAATTTTTTAATATATACTCAGAAATTCTTCATGATCATAAATAAGAAGAAAAAAGATTTCTAAATGCAGTTTTTTAACTT